>CM039120.1:38572926-38596633 GCA_022036555.1 Microstegium vimineum | reverse complement strand
ATTAAAAGGCTCTTATTCCCTATGGATCTACAAATAAAATCAAACTGTCGGTAGCGATGAAGGCAGCACTCTCCACCGTCCATACCCATCTTAGTAGGAGGGCAATATTGTGGGTTTGTATGTCAAGTATGCCAGCGTCCCCAAATCTCCTAGGTAAACAAACTTTGTCCCAAGGTAGTAGGCAGTGTCGACCTAAGAAGGTGCCTTGTCCAGGCCAAAAGAAGATTCTTTTAGGCTCTCAATTTGTCGCTATACCCCGTGGGATAATGGTAAGGCTTGCATGAAGTATAGAGGCAGTGCATTGAGTACGGAGTTGACCAAGATAAATATTCCAACTAGTCATAGCAAAGGGCTTTCCTATATCCTTCAAGGTGCATTTGTACTGCGGTTATAAGTTGCAAGAATGAATCTTTGGCGGGTCTTTTTTTGTACAAGAGGGGGATGCCAAGTTAGGTTATTGGGAGCGTCAAAGGTTTGCACTGGCGCCTTTTAGTTATCCCTTACTTATGAATTGCATGCTTCATTCCATTCTGTAGTTAGTCAATGCCGGTGAATAAACATAATGTGAGATGGCCATTTATTAATTGTCCAGGGAATCTTTTCAGTGAAGCTCAATGAAATGAGAATAGACTGAGGCTGAAAGGATAAGGGAACCCTGCAAACCTCTGTGTTCATTAGTGTCGGGTACAAAGATAAGGGGTACCCTAACCCACGATGATCTAACGCCTAAACATCCAAGCGAAACCCAACAGTCGACCGAGCAATGGAGGAAGGCCCAACAGAAGTGCGGCTCCATCTTCAGGTACCCCTCGCACACGGAGGTGAATACCGCCACGTGGGAGACGCCATTCGGGGAGAGGTGTTGGAGCCCCACGCCGTAGTGATGGAGGATCCCCTATAAGAGACGGTTGGGGGGATCCCAGCCCCGCCCGGTGGAAGGCCTTGAAGCTGACCATGTAACCTTCTGGTGGGTTGGGCTCGTGATCCGACTCCGGCGGCTCCATCCACTCCGGTTGGTTCACTGAAGTGATAGGCCGGAGAAGGCCGCTCCCCACCAGCTCTCCCAACCGCTCTGCGGTCACCGTCGAAGGGAGCCAGTCATCGGGGCTGCACAGGGTGTAGTTGGCCATGGCAGCGGGGAAGCGGATGCGCTCGGAGACGGGTGTTGAAGGTGCGTTCCCGATCTTTTCCTCTCCTTACTCGCGCGTGTAGATGCGAAGCTCAGAGGACGACGAAGGCAAAGGCGGGAACGAAGGAGGCGGGGAAGGCA
The DNA here is from genome assembly GCA_022036555.1 of Microstegium vimineum. Lineage (NCBI taxonomy): Eukaryota > Viridiplantae > Streptophyta > Magnoliopsida > Poales > Poaceae > Microstegium > Microstegium vimineum. The sequence goes on along the minus strand of CM039120.1, from coordinate 38,595,363 downwards.
ATGGCGAACGTGAGAGAGCCAAAGCTCTGCCCCCGTATAGATATGAATGGAAGCGCAACAGGCAGATCCGTCGAAAAGGCAGGTAAGTCTCTGCATTAAATGCGCCCACCTAACTCCCCTCAGGGATCTATAGGGTAAGGGACACCTGTCGCGTCGTCGGGGTTCTCACCGCCCTCCATACCTGCCGCGCGCAGACGAAGGGACATCTCCTAAAAAGGCGCGCCCCACGACCAACGACAGGGAATGTGGAGCGTTACCATCGGAGGTAAACAACGGACTCGACCCGTCCCTCGAGCTCTTGAGGGAGCGAAGGCCGGCCCTCGAAAGGGTTTCGACAACCGCTCTCGAGCTGTTCCTTCCTAGGAAGTTAAACGGACTCCGGTCCACCCACAAATCTCTAGGGAGCGAAGGCTGGCCCTCGAACAGGGTTCGACAGCCGCCCTCGAGTACCCTGAGTCAGGGAGGACCCAGGGTTACGGACTCCGGTCCACCCTCAAATCTCGAGGGGGCGAAGGCTGGCCCTCGAATAGGGTTCGACAACCGCCCTCGAGTATCCAAGTCAAGGATGACCCAGGGGGAGCCAATAGAAGGCCCCGCTCGAGAACGAACTCTCGAGACCCCTCGGGACATATCCAAGGCAAAACCTGGGAGTACCGAAGGATCCCCACGACGGGAGGCATCGAGCCACCGACTCCCAGCGAACGGAGTTGACACCTTGGTAACCCATACGGTTTTGCTTAATGAGGGCGCCTCAGGGCTTCTGTCGACCCCTATCGAGCTGGGCACGAGTCCTCACTTGGATCTCCCCGTTACCAGCTCACAGCGGACTTCGATGCTCGTCCAAACGAGGATAGCTCGACGCTCTTCGCCTCACAATCCGAGCGCAAGGATCCGTGGGAAGGATGCTAAGAGGTAGCAACACCCTAGCCGCACGAGGCTCGAGGGCTCGACTACGCACGACACCCCTCGACGAAAGAGGGTCGAAAACATTCGAGACCTGGTAAACCGGGTTGACCCCTCGATGGGGCGCTACAACCCCAGTTAACATCGCTCCCCCAGGTAAGACGCAAATCAAAGCCCCTAGAGGAGTCCTTAATCACTCCTCAGGGGCCTCGGGGGCTACCCCCGCGGGGTGCGCTCGCGCGCACCCCGCGGAGAATCAAACCATATACTAACTCTACAGATCATCGCCAAAAACCCCTATGTGGATTCTTCCTATCCGCATAGAGGCTCGGGGGCTACTGTCGGGTACAAAGATAAGGGGTACCCTAACCCACGATGATCTAACACCTAAACATCCAGGCGAAACCCAACAGTCGACCGAGCAATGGAGGAAGGCCCACCAGGCGGAGGCCTACCCCACCAACATAAGTGGCCAAATCATGGGCCAACCCATGATCAGAGGGACGGAAGGCAGAACGACCTTCAACCTCGACCCCTCGATCGACAGAGGGAGGGTCGAACGAACGACCCCCAACCTCGACCTTTCGAATGGCGGAGAGAGGTCGATCCTTCCCCCCCTTGACTTCAACCCCTCGAAGTGACGGACAGGGGGTCTAACGAACGACCCCCGAACAGGAGGCTCGATCAGCTCACCTGCTCCCGGTATGGGAAAAAGGGGTATCCTATGCTGGAATCCGCCCCCGCCTAAAGCCATGGGCGCTCACTACCTCGGTCAAATCCGTCAGGTCATCACCCCTACCCGGATTAGCCGTCGACCGTACAACTACTGCAGCCACGCCTCGGGTATGGAGCACCCCCTCGAACCTTGGGTGAGGTAGCCCTCGACCGCGTCCTCAGGGATACGTCGGGGTCATGCAGGCCTCGATACCCCTCGACCCGGGGGCTCGATCCTCATCCCCAACTGTTGCGGCATGGGACCCGTCCAATCCATCCCGCTTCAACTGTGGAACTCGCAGGTTCCACGCCATACTGCCCGGCGACGACCAGTCTGCCATCACCATACCTCGGAACACCGGAAGTACAGAAGGAACATGCCGCTACAGCGATCGACGTCTCATCGCAGGCATGGCGCACAGTCATGTCTCCCATTCCGATACGTACTAGGTTCCTATAACCCTAAGCCTCCCCTTGGCCTATAAAAGGGGATGCTGGGATAATAGACGGACGACACGGACGACATGGACGACACGAAGACGACAGAGACGACACATGGGACAAGAGACGATCATCGACTCTATCCGCAATCACACGCGAACTCTCACCAGAACCATAGACAGCAGGTCTTCCACACACCCTACAATCGACTAATTGCTTGATCAACATCTCAAGCAATCATCCGGGTCACCTAATATAGCACTGCTAGCTCTAGGCCTCGATCTCCCTCGAGTTCATCCGTGTAACCAGCTTGTAACCCCCCCTGTACGAGCACTTCGGTGCAAGATAATACAAACCATCCTTCCCCGCTGGACGTACGACCTTCTTTTGCTCGAACCAGGATAAATACTGTGTTCTTCTTGCATCACATCTGGGAGAGGGAGCACGCAATACACAAATTCACTAGTTGGTGATTGACCCCCTGGGTCAAAGCACTGATAGTTGGCGCGCCAGATAGGGGGGCTTTGCGTGTTGATCAACTCCCAACTTCTCTTCCATATGGAATCTACCATCCCGCCACTTCCATTCACCACCATCATCTGGTTCGGGAGCCTAGAGTTTTTGTCCCTGGGCCCTGGCCACGACATGGTTCTACTCTCCAGAGGTCAAGAGGGTAGCAGCGGCCTCGCTACACCGGGGCCATGGAGGACCTCGCGATGGTCCCACCGCTTGCACTTTCCGCCTGTGACCAGGAGGAGGCACGAACGACTCCGCCACAGCAGCGCGGATGGCGCAACACCTGCCACTACTCCCCCGGCCTTAGCTGGTGACATAGTCACTCCCTTCGGGAGCCTGTTTGACCCACGCTTGGGGGTCGAAGGAGGATTCCTCGCCGGACCCAACTTCGACTTCTTTGCGCCGCCACCGTGGAGGGCCCCCACAGCCTCTCCACCATGTTCGGTCTCCTCGCCGCGCAGCGCACTTCCGCATGGGCTCCACAACAGCGCCAGACTCTTCTCCACCATGATTGACTCGAGGATGCGGGTGCAGCGCGAGTTCCCAAGGGATTTACTGTGCGCAACGACAAGCCTTGGCACCACCCCTCCATCGGGTGAGCGCTCGGAGTTGCGACAAGCTCCTGTCCCCGGCTGCTACACCTTGGGTACTCTGTGGAAACGACTGGAGGAGCGCAGGGGATCCTCCCTCAACTTCTACTAGAGCCGCCCGACCCAGATTCTCCCGATGAGGACTACGATCCCACACGGGAGTGCTTCCAACTCATCGAGGCAGTTGACTCCCAGGACGACACCTCCGGCGCCGTGGATGCTGATCCAGGAGGAGGGGCCGACGCTCCCCGAGCACGAGCCGCCGACCCCCCGATCCCAGCCGATGCTGATCCACCTTAGGACGCCCAGATCGCGCAGGTCCGAGAGCTGCTCACCAAGCTCGAGGAGGAGCATCTACGACTCCAACAGCTCAAGCAGGCCCTCGAGCAGGATCAACAACAACCACCAGGTGGAGGAGGCCGCACCCGGGCCCGCGACGTCCATCGACAAATCATCGAGGAAGGAGCTAACGAGCGCAACATCTACAATCGCGCCAGCCAGAATGTCGTGGCAGCCGCGATGCTGCTGCGTGACATGCCAACACCCTCGACGCCCCAAGCATAGCGCATTAGAGATGAAATCCGGGGGCTCCTCCAAGCCGCGGCCGTGCAGCAGACGGAGAGCTCAGCTTCGAGGCACAGAGGAGCTGCTTCCGAGCGGCGGGATGTGCCCCCACATCAAGACCGGGAAGCATCCGTCCACCATGTCGAGGCACCTCGAGGCCGAACGGAGCGGCAACCGACCTGAGACCGCATCATCGACAATCGACAGCCGCGCGACGTGCGACACGACATCAACGACAACAAGCAACGCCGGCACGGTGACGCTGAGGCTCGAGGATACATTGCCCATCGAGGTGGGCGTTATGACAGCGATGAGGATCGACGTTGATCCCCGGAGCCACCGGGGCCCCGAGTCTTCAACAGGGCGATCCGGCGAACCGCTTTGCCAGGTCGTTTCCATCCACCCACCAGCCTGGTCAAGTACAATGGTGAGACCTCGAGGGGACTCGCAGCTTGTGATCGACCAGGTGATGAAGGCCTCGAGCTGCCACGACCCCAAGATGGAAACCTACTGCAAGGAGGTCCGAAAGCTCGAGGACAAATTCTACGGCCTCGAGCTCAACCACATCGCCCGCCGGTACAACGAAGCCGTTGACGAGCTAGCCAAAACCGCATCCACTCGAGGTACAGTCCCTCCCGACATCTTCTTGAGGGACCTTCACAAGCCGTCCGTCGACCTAGGCTCGGGGGCTCCCACCCTCGAGCAAGGGGTCGACCCTTCCTCCTCGACCGATCCTCCCTCGAACGGAGGAGAGGTCATGCAGATCGACGAAACAACCGCAACACCATCCCCCTCGACGGACTGGCGCACACCCTAGCTCGAGTATCTGATACAAGGCGAGCTCCCTGAAGATCGCACCAAAGCCCGACGCATAGCCCAGCGCGCCAAAACCTATGTCTTGTACGGGGATGGCCGCGAGCTGTATCGACACAGCCCCACCGACATCCTCCAACGATGCCTCACCATCGAGGATGGAAGGGCATTGCTCAGGGACATCCACTCGGGGGCTTGCGGCCACCACGCGGCGCCAAGAACTCTGGTAGGGAACGCCTTTCGACAAGGCTTCTATTGGCCAACAGCCGTCGCCGACGCTACAAAACTCATTCGGTCTTGCAAGGGATGCCAGGCTCAAGCCCTTCAGATGATACCTATAACTTGTCCGTTTGCTGTATGGGGGCTCGACATGCTCGGCCCCTTAAAGAAAGAAAAAGGAGGCTACACCCACCTCCTCGTCGCCATAGACAAGTTCTCGAAGTGGATCGAGGCTCGACCCATCGCCAACATCCAATCCCGACAAGTCGTGCTGTTCTTCACAGACATCATCCATCGCTTCGGGGTCCCCAATGTCATCATCACTGACAATGGCACGCAGTTCACCGGCCAAAAGTTCCTGGACTTCAAAAGGTGAACTGGTCCGCAGTTTCCCACCCTCGAACTAACGGTCAGGTCGAGCGCGCCAATGGCATGGTTTTGCAGGGATTCAAGCCAAGGATCTTCGACTGACTAAACAAGCACAACAAGAGATGGGTCGAGGAGTTGCCCTCTATCCTATGGAGTCTCAGAACAACGCCAAGTCGAGCCACAGGGTTCTCCCCATTCTTCTTGGTCTACGGGTCCGAGGCCGTTCTCCCCACTGACCTCGAATACGGGTCCCCTCGATTAAAGGCCTACAACGAGCAAGCCAATGTAACAGCCCGAGAGGACTCCCTCGACCAGCTCGAGGAAGCCCGGGACATGGCCCTCTTCAAGTTGGCAAGGTACCAACAGATGCTGCGGCGCTACCACGACAAACACGTACGCAAAAGGGACCTCGACGTCGGCGACCTCGTACTGCGCCGCCGACAAAGCAACAAGGGGCGTCACAAGCTGACGCCACCTTGGGAAGGACCCTTCATCGTGGCAGAAGTGCTAAAGCCAGGCACTTACAAGCTAAAGAACAGCGAGGGCGAGATCCTCACCAACGCATGGAACATCGAACAACTACGTCGCTTTTACCCCTAAGGCCTCGAAGCCTCATACATTTTCTGCATTATGTACATTTATCGCATCATGAATGAATAAAATGTTCTTGAAATACATTTCACGTTCGTTCATGACTCTGAGGTAGCCTCGACTCTGCTCCTGCAAAGTCAAGCCTCCCTCAGGGGCTGACGGGGGGGACCCCCCTCCCTAAGTCCCTAAAAAACCCGAACGTTTTTTCCAAAACTCGACGCTTCTCTTTCCATCCTTGCCCCAAGTACGCTCCGTGACTAAGCAAAAAGCGCCTGGAACTCCCTAAGGGTCGAGCGCTGTCGAGCCGGGGGCTCTCCTACGCCTCCGGGCTATGGTACCTCCACTCGCTCCCCCCCTCGAAGGATACGAGCACGCGTCAAACACTTAGTCTAAAAAGCAACTCGGGCAAGGAAAAATAGGGACAGCTCGAGAGATAAAAACACATGCATTGCAAATGAAGCACATTAAAGTTTCAAAGCCCTCAGGGGCTCGACACCGGTTTGACACAGAACTAACTTATTTTACATGGACCTTCTTGTCTAGATTCGGCTCACAGGCCTCAATTGTCACCACTGCCATCTCCATCCGCCGAGGGGAGCACTTCAGGCTCGAAGAGCTTCGCCAGCTCGCCTCCGGGCACCTCTGGGGCCTCGATCAGCTCGTGGCTTCTCGCCACATTAGCCTCGTCGCTCAGCTCCGGGTCGACGACGAACCCACGAGCGACGACGTCGAGGTCGTAGGAGTAGCCCGAGCGGACGACCGCGAGCGCCCGCTTCACGCCCACGTGCAGAGCAGCACGGACTTGCTCCGTCACCGCTCGGGTCATGGAGTAGAACCCGCGCCTTCTGCTCCACGACGTTCAGCGCGTCGTGGTCCCGGGAGATGGCCTCGATGCCCAACTGCAGCGCCCGAACCTGCTTCTCGAGAGAGGCGCGGTTGGTGGCCGCCTCCGCCAACTCGCCCTCGAGCAGCCGGGCACGACCCGTCGCCTGGACTAGTTCCTCCCTCAGCGCGGCGGCCTCCTCCTCAGCCTTAGACTGGGCCTCCCGGGTGGCGTCCTGTTCCTGCCCAGCCTTGGCGACCTCTTTGAGGGCGGCTTCAGCCCTCGACCGCGAGGAAGAGACCTCCTCCCGAGCAGCCTCGACCTCCCCCAGCGCGGTGGCCACCTCGCCCCTCGCCTGGGCAGCCTCGACCTCCGCCCTCTCCAGCGATGCGCGGAGGGTGGGGAGCTGCTCCTGCACCCGGAGGATGAATTGGGACTTATCGTACGACCTCTCCCTCAACACCTGACAGGGATAAAAGGAAGGTCATCAGAAAAGAATAGCAAAATGACCCAAGCAAGATCAGAGAGAAAACGAGGCTTACTTCCATCCCCCGGTACAAATCCGCGGAAGCAACCTCCGCCGACTCGCGTACCACATGGGCAAGCCATGCCCGGAGCTCCTCTAGGTGCTCCCACTCCCCGATCTCGGCTTGATCATCGAGCTTGAAGAAGGTGCACCCTGGGTCTTGGGGGTCGGCCAGCTCGAGGGGCTCCTGCCCCCAGAACTTGCTGCGGCGGTCGATCCTCTCCTTGACCTCCCGCATGATGCCCTGGCGCATCTCAAGGTCACCCCCGTGGAGCATCACCTGCTCCGCCAGAGTGGGGAAGGAGGCCACCCCCTCGAGCTGGGCACTCCTAGCCTTAGAGTCATCTTGCAGGGCCGCCGTCGGCCCCTCCGGGTCATCGCCTCTAGGCGGAAGAGGTCCCCGCCGTGAGAATAACCCTGCGCGGTGAAGAAAACACATGTTAGGACCCAATGTCGCAGGCTCACCATGGTCCCCTCCCTCCACGTCGACTAAGTTAGAGGGCGGATCACCTCGAGACGACGACTGCCCGACCCCAAGATGAGGCCGAGCTAATGCCTCAGACATGGCTACGTTCGGCGCGCCGCTCCCGTGCGCTGCGACGATGGTCCCCTCCAGTTCCGACCGGGGAGTCATCTCCGCGGCCATCTCCGCTGGGTCCACCAGCTCCGCCACCATCTCAGCCACCTCTTCATGGGTGGCCTCCACTGTCATCGCCGCCTCTCCCGCGCCCGATGAAGGGCCAGCCGGAACCGCGAGGGATAGGGACGCAACACAATCTTCACCCTCAGACAACGCCGACTGAGGGGGAGGAAGGCTCAGCTGTACACCTCCCTCTTGCTGCGCCTTCTCCTCACGCTCGAGCTGCTGGCGCGCCTCCAGTGCCGCGAGGCTCTCGGGCCACCGCAACGGCGCCGGCTGCTCCGAGGTCTCCTCCTCGCCAGTGGCGGTCAGGCCCACCACCTCCACCTCAGTGGAGGGTCGGGGCTCGACCCTCGTCGCCACGGCCGCCTCTGGCGCCGGTCCCGCACCCGTCGAGCCCGCCGGCTTGACCTCCTCCGCCACGACCTCCGCTGGCGCCGGCCCCGTCCCCACCAAGGTCGCAGGCGCGACCTCCCCCGAAGGCGCAGTAAGCGCGGCTTCGCTCGCACCGCCTCGGCGGACCCCGTCAAGGCGACGGATCGACCCGCCTCCTCCACCGCTCGAGCCCGCTCCGCGGATGACTACGCCCGCCCACGCACCAACGCCTCTTGCGCCTTGACCACCCACCCCGCGCTGGAGGTGAGGGTCGAGGGGGACAGGCCAGTAGAGCCGCCTCCAGCCACCATCCTGGACGCAGTCTCCACCCTCAGCTTCTTGGTCGGGGTAGGGGACACGGCCTCCAACGATCACTTCACCCTAAAAAAGAACACGCTCGTGACGGTAAGCGCAAAGTATGTATACAAGGAAAATTCAAAACCTAAGGAGAAGGAACTTACCCCAGTGGAATCATGGGGTCCCGACCAGCAAACCTCGAGCCGCCCGGGGGCTTCTGAGCGGCGCCTCGGGAGCCACTCCCACTCCCACCGCCGCCGCAACCGCTGCCCACGGCGGGGGCCGTCGACGCTGCCAGCGTCGTAGTCTTGGCGGGGGTCGATGCCGTCCTTGTCGCCACCACCAAGGACCCCTCCTGGATCGACGGGTCCGACGATCGGCCGCCGGACCGAGAAGGGGCCGGCGGTGCGGTCGATCGACCCCTCGACAGGGACTGCGACGAACGGCTGCGCGTCCGCCGCGCCACATCACTCTGGGAAGCTCCGGGGCGCTCGCCGCCCGACTCGGTCCTAGTGGTCGGGCCGACCTCGATGTCGACCCCCTCTCCCCCTCTGCCACCGGTGGTCGCCCCTTGCGTGGGCGCCTCCTCCTCCTCCTCCTCTTCCGACTCCTCTTCCTACACAAAGGTGACATCCGCCAGACTCGAAGTAACGGTCGCATCCCAATGCTACTACATCACGCCACTGTTCTTAATAACCTCGCCACCGCTTGACTCCTCATCCTCATCCTCCTCTGAGGGAGACTCCTCCGAGGAGAGGCCGGCTTGCCTCTGCCGTGACCGGCGTTGGTCACGCTCCATCCTCTCATGGGCCTCTTTGCCATTGTCCTTCTTGGTCTCATCCTTGTCCTTTTTGGCCTGATCGGCCAGAAAGCGTCTCACCTGGGAGTCGTTGCGCTCCTCCTTCACCAGTGTCCGCGACTTCCGGAAGACGACGTTCCCCTAAGGGACGCGAGGCGGTTAGGAGGCATGCAAAGGAGAAAAGGAAAGACGGACAAGTGGACACTAACGGAGGAAGAAACGATGTACCAGCTCGACCTAGCCCCGGTCCGGCACCATGGGGATGCTGGCGATGTGTCCCGCCTCGAACCCACCGGCAAAGGAGGCACGCACCCGATGGACCACCCTCTCGAGGGGCAACGCGTCCTCCGCGAGACGGCACCCCTTGAGATCCACCCCAGGGCGCATCTCATCGAGGCGTAGCGGGCGAGCCATCAGCGGCACGACCCGCCATAAGCCCCTCCCGCCTTAGGTGGGAGATCGCGCTGAGCATGTGGTCGAGGCGCTTCTGCTTCTTCTGCGGGACGCCGTACATCCAGTTGGGGGGCTTCAACTCAATTCTCCTCCAGGTGTAAGGGGGAAACAAGCCGTCGTCGTTCCTCAAGTAAAACCACCCGGAGTGCCACCCCGCGTGGCTCGACTTGATCTTCACCGAGATCCAGTCCTCAGCCCTCTTGAGGCCGATGCTGTAGCACCCCGCTCGGACCATCCTCCGTTGGCCGGTCCTGACCGGGGCATGGAACAGGCTCGCCTCGAACAGATGAAGCCACAGCTCCCAGTGCGGCTCCATCTTCAGGTACCCCTTGCACATGGCGGTGAAGACCGCCACATGGGAGACGCCATTGGGGAAGAGGTGTTGGAGCTCAAGCCGTAGTGATGGAGGATCCCCCGCAAGAGGCGGTTGGGGGGATCCCAGCCCCGCCCGGTGGAAGGCCTCGAAGCTGACCACGTAGCCCTCTGGTGGGTTGGGCTCGTGATCCGACTCCGGCGGCACCATCCACTCCGGTCGGTTCACCAAAGTGATAGGCCGGAGAAGGCCGCTCCCCACTAGCTCTCCCAACCGCTCTGCGGTCACCGTCGAAGGGAGCCAGTCGTCGGGGCTGCGCAGGGTGTAGTTGGCCATGGCAGCGGGAAGCGGATGCGCTCGGAGACGGGTGTTGAAGGTGCGTTCCCGATCTTTTCGTCTCCTTACTCGCGCGCGTAGATGCGAAGCTCAGAGGACGACGAAGGCAAAGGCGGGAACGAAGGAGGCGGGGAAGGCAATGGCAAACGTGAGAGAGCCAAAGCCCTGCCCCCGTATACATATGAACGGAAGCGCAACAGGCAGATCCATCGAAAAGGCAGGTAAGTCTCTACATTAAATGCACCAACCTAACTTCCCTCAGGGATCCATAGGGTAAGGGACATCTGTCTCATCATCGGGGTTCTCGCCGCCCTCCATACCCACCGTGCGCAGACGAAGGGACATCTCCTAAAAAGGCACGCCCCACGACCAACGACAGGGAATGTGGAGCATTACCTTCGGAGGTAAACAATGGACGTCGACCTGTCCCTCGAGCTCTTGAGGGAGCGAAGGCTGGCCCTCGAAAGGGTTTCGACAACCGCTCTCGAGCAGTTCCTTCCTAGGGAAGTAAAATAGACTCCGGTCCACCCACAAATCTCTAGGGAGCGAAGGCTGGCCCTCGAACAGGGTTCGACAGCCGCCCTCGAGTACCCCGAGTCAGGGAGGACCCAGGGTTACGAACTCCGGTCCACCCTCAAATCTCGAGGGGCGAGGGCTGGCCCTCGAACAGGGTTCGACAGCCGCCCTCGAGTATCCAAGTCAGGGATGACCCAGGGGGAGCCAATACGAGGCCCCGCTTGAGAACGAACTCTCGAGACCCCCCGGGACATATCCAATGCAAAACCTGGGAGTACCGAAGGATCCCCACGACGGGAGGCATCGAGCCACCAACTCCCAGCGAACGGAGTCGACACCTTGGTAACCCATATGGTTTCGCTTAATGAGGGCGCCTCAGGGCTTCTGTCGACTCCTATCGAGCGGGGCACGAGTCCTCGCTTGGATCTCCCCGTTACCAGCTCACAGCGGACTTCGATGCTCGTCCAAACGAGGATAGCTCGACGCTCTTTGCCTCACAATCCGAGCGCAAGGATCCATGGGAAGGATGGTAAGAGGTAGCAACACCCCAGCCGCACGAGGCTCGAGGGCTCGACTACGCACGACACCCCTCGATGAAAGAGGGTCGAAAACATTCGAGACCTGGTAAACTGGATTGACCCCTCGATGGGGCGCTACAACCCCAGTTAACATCGCTCCCCTAGGTAAGACACAAATCAAAGCCCCCAGAGGAGTCCTTAATCACTCCTCAGGGGCCTCGGGGCTACCCCCACGGGTGCGCTCGCGCGCACCCCGCGGAGAATCAAACCATATACTAACTCTGCAGATCATCACCAAAAGCCCCTATGTGGATTCTTCCTATCCGCATAGAGGCTCGGGGGCTACTGTCGGGTACAAAGATAAGGGGTACCCTAACCCACGATGATCTAACACCTAAACATCCAGGCGAAACCCAACAGTCGACCGAGCAATGGAGGAAGGCCCACCAGGCAGAGGCCTACCCCACCAACAGAAGTGGCCAAATCATGGGGCCAGCCCATGATCAAGGGACGGAAGGCAGAACGACCTTCAACCTCGACCCCTCGATCGACAGAGGGAGGGTCGAACGAACGACCCCCAACCTCGACCTTTCGAATGGCGGAGAGAGGTCGATCCTCCCCCCCCTCGACTTCAACCCCTCGAAATGACGGACAGGGGGTCGAACGAACGACCCCCGTATAGGAGGCTCGATCAGCTCACCTGCTCCTTATATGGGAAAAAGGGGGATCCTATGTTGGAATCTGCCCCCGCCTAACGCCATGGGCGCTCACTACCTCAGTCAAATCTGTCAAGTCATCACCCCTACCCGGATTACCTGTCGATTGTACAACTACTGCAGCCACGCCTCGGGTACGGAGCACCCCCTCGAATCTTGGGTGAGGTAGCCCTCGACCGCGTCCTCAGGGATACGTCGGGGTCACGCAGGCCTCGATACCCCTCGACCCGAGGGCTCGATCCTCATCCCCGACTGTTGTGGCAAGGGACCCGTCCAATCCATCCCGCTTCAACTGTGGAACTCGCAGGTTCCACGCCATACTGCCCGGTGACAACCAGTCTGCCATCACCATACCTCGAAACACCGGAAGTACAGAAGGAACATGCCGCTACAGCGATCGACGTCTCGTTGCAGGCATGGCGCACGGACATGTCTCCCATTCTGATACGTACTAGGTTCCTGTAACCCTAAGCCTCCCCTTGGCCTATAAAAGGGGACACTGGGATAATAGACGGACGACACAGACGACACGGAGACGACAGAGACGACACACGGGACAAGAGACGATCATCGACTCTACCCGCAATCACACACGAACTCTCACCAGAACCAAAGACAACAGGTCTTCCGCACACCCTACAATCAACCAATTGCTTGATCAACATCTCAAGCAATCATCCGGGTCACCTAATATAGCACTGCTAGCTCTAGGCCTCGACCTCCCTCGACTTCATCCGTGTAACCAGCTTGTACCCCCCCCCCCCTGTACGAGCACTTCGGTGCAAGATAATGCAATCCATCCTTCCCCGCTGGACGTAGGGCCTTCTTTTTCCCGAACCAGGATAAATACTGCGTTCTTCTTGCATCACATCTGGGAGAGGGAGAACGCAATACACAAATTCACTAGTTGGTGATTGAACCCCTGGGTCAAAGCACCGACAATTAGCTTTTTTCAGACTCAAGCTGATAATTCATTTACAAAGAAAGGTGGTGGCCCATACGAGATTTCATAAGGCAAGCTCGGTAATAGACAGCTACGGAAGAGATAGTGGAAGCATCTACTGAAAGCGATGCACTCACATCAAGCAAAGGCGAAAGATAATACGTGCAGAGCTCAGCTAAGGAAAGGGTTGTTGCATTTGAATGGACAAAACTCAGATTAAAGTGAACCTAATTCTCAGTCACACCAATCCAAGCACCAAGAAATCACAGTAATTCCAAATTATAGGTTTGACATCGAATCTATGCCCTTAAGCCTGATAGGAAGCGAGAAAGGGAAACGTGATCTCTATTCTGAGAGTGAGTTCGGGTCTCTTTCCAAATGCCCGCTTAAAACAACAAGTACTAGTTGATTGAATTCCATGATATCTTTCAGTGAGTGATGCCCATTAAGGGCTGGATAGCGAGAAGATGGCCTTCTTTTGGCAGGTTCGATTCCTGCTCGCTAGAAATATCATAAAGAAAGAAAGAAAGAAGTCAAGTTGGACCAAAGAAAAGAGAGAAAGCGACCCACTTCAGACATTTTTTTATCCCGCCATCCATGTAATGTAGTTCAGCGCCTCTACCACCTGCCTCTCCCCGAGCAACTTACTCTTATTTTTAACTGCATCTAATTTAATAAAAAGGTAATCCTGAGATAGCTCCAGTGTCAGTCCTTGGAATGAAATAACTCGACTGACTAACAAGGAGAGGAACGAAAAGTAGCTCTACTATTAAGTGGAGGTTAGAAGTAGCTCGACTGAAAGGATAGGAATTCATTCTTTTCTGGCTTGAAGTTCCATAATATTTGCAGTTATAGAAAGAAGTTCTTCCATTATTTAGAAGTAACTAAGATCTCCTGCTGTAAATAGCTAAGGATCTCCAGTCTCTGCTAGGCACAGGGCGTACTAAAAAAGCTTTTTTATAATCAGGTTAGGCTTTATAAGTGGTTTTCTAGAGCGGATTAGGGCTCCTATTGTTGTTAGCAGGCCGAGAATGTAGAATGCAGTTCGTTCCTATTCAAAGTTTTTGAGGTATCAAGCGGTGCCTTTTAGTTTCTCGGCGTACTTAAAAAAAACGGTTCTCCTATCCCCGGCCCTGGGGCATGCTAGAGAAAACATCCCCCATCCGTACTTTGATGGAAAAAATGCAGTTATTAAGAGATCGAGTGTGGACTTTCATCTTTATCAACCTGCGGCTAAGGAGAATCAAGCTCCATTTAGTGGTTTGTTCTTAGACCGACTCAAGCGATTGAGAGTAAGAACAAGTCAATCCAACAAGGAGCTACGTACGGGCGATCTATAAATAAAGAAAAAAATAAGTCTTGGGAAGGAAATCTCAGGTTTGGCCATGGGTTTCTTTCACCCCAGCTAGAAATTCTGTGCTAAGCTAATTCTTTATTGAAGGTAATTCAGAGGCACATTCATTGTTCTCATTACATTAGGTGGCTTGCTAGTGCAATATAAATATAGAAGATTGCCTATGCGCCTGTGCGTGAGCTTGGTACCTTTTGATATTAATAACTATTTTCTGTAGCCACAGCATAATTAGCGAATGCCTTTCACTCTGGGTCTCATCTTGGAAGATCGGCCGATTGCTCTTATCCTTCCAAAGCGGAAGATGTCACATCACAGGTCAAAGATGAAAAGAAGGAGAAGAAAGAATGAGAAGAGAGAGGTGAAAATGCTCTTCTCAAATCATATCTCTCGGTTTCAGTCTGACCCGGACACTCGAATAGGAAAGTATTTCAATGAAAGCCGATGTCCTTTCTACGGAGCCTAACATTGGTAGTGGTACTTCCACTAGATACGAGAAATCCTCTCTTCTATTACTTCACAAGTAGTGGATAGGCCCCGCCTTAGACTACCCCATTTCTTTTGGGGAAGTACTTATTTATGTAGCCTTTCATGCCCATGCCATTGCTTTGCCTTCGCTTTTCTTCCTCTGGGCATCAAAGCAGGGCGTAGACCCGTTACATCTTATTATGGTGGAGGGGATGCCATTATTCCAATGCGTATTGACTACGTCGTAGGAACAACGATAGCGATTGCGTGGGAACACCTTTCGCTCGAGGAGAGGAATGCGGACAACCGGCGAATTGTTTTCAGATGAAGGTACAGATCCCCTCTTCTCCCAAAGCTTTGGATTCATGGATCAGAAAAGCAAGGAGCTCATCATTAGAGGACAGACCCAACGCTCGAGGATACGGATTCAATTGACCCGTCTCCATTTGGTAGCGCTTGATACGAACCCTAGAGAATGTGCTATTCCCTTTTCGCTAGCTCACATGCATGTCCTATTCCTCATTCGCTACGGATATCCTTCAGCTTCCTACTTCCGCTTCTTCTATATCTGATTCAACCTTAGCTGAGGAGGTTCATTTTAGTTTCATATATATGGGAAATCCTTACTTCACATTTTTACCTTGGGAAGTCACCACAGGATTTGATAAAACTCATCTTCATATATATGTAAAAGTAGTGCTTTCAATAACAAAACTGTCACATCCGGCCCGTTTGGCCCGTAGTGGCCCATGTGTGTTAATGAGATATTGTGGAGGGTTTAGTCCCACCTTGGTTGTTTAAGGTGGGATAGACCAACATATAAGGCTTCTAGAGTCCATCCCACCATCCCCGGGTTAATCCTTTTAAGCGAAGCGAGGACGAAAGCTTAAGTGGGATGGTGGTGGGTGTGGTTCGCTCAGCGTGCAGAGTGGATCTGAGCCGTTTGGACTCTGGGGCGTTACAAAAACCTTTGCTTTGAGTTGCTTTGTCTTAGCTGATCAATTGGAGAGATGTGCCTCAATCCTATCTTTTTTCCATCTATGTAAAAATCACTTTTAGGAAAAGCAAGGGCTGAGATAGATATACAAACAAGAAGAATTCACATCCTTTCCGATTTCCCTTTGCTTCCAGTAGGAGTACCAAACCAGGTATTCACTGGTTTTTCTTCTGACATAACAAGGGAAGCAGAGCTTTCCTTTCGCCTCTTTTGTGTTCTTGTCAATTGCACATCTTGTGACACGCAATTCTGGCAGTTGTACTTCTAGCACTGCTATCACCATATCATCTTTCTTCTTCATGCAACATGTCCCCAAATAGTACCCTCGGCGGTTACACAACTCTCTCAGCTCATTCAAAGTCTTCCATTAGCTCTCACTCTTCGGACTTTTTAGTGCCATAGGTTTTCCTAATGGGAGTGAGGAAGCAGAGCTTTCCACTCGATTCCACTGATCGAAAGAAGAAAGGAAAGAATCAACCACTCAGCCATCTCATCCCTCTCTCTCCTTTTGTATATTGAATACATTTGTTTCTTTCTCTCGATACGTAGAGGGGAGAGCATGCCCTGTCTCAGGCAGTATATCAGTCGTTAACGATCTTACCAGGACACATCCAATTGAAACTAGAATCCCAACCTCTTTGCTTTGGAAGAAGCTCCAAATAGACTTTATTTCAGAGCGTCCCTCAAATGTGTTAAATAAAGGCTATACCTCTGCCTAGAAAAACTAGAGTTTCAGGCCCTCGTTGGAGACATTGGATGTTGTCAACCGGCCTTAAAATGCTCATAAACTGCTCTTCCCCCTTTGACTTAGTTTTCGCTCTCCTCTATTTCTAGTAGACTAAGCCTGATCCTACTTTGCGAGTCCAACAGGTCTAGTATTCTTTGATTTTTCTTCTGAGGGAACATGGTAGCCCTGATCTTGCTAAGACTTTAGATTCCATTCTATTTCATTCTGATCTCGTTATGAGGAAATAGGTGAGGCGAGGCTAAGACAAGATATGGGACTTCCCGCGCTAAGTTGTTCCAATCTCTGTACTTAAGTAACCGAACTCGAAACTGCTGCTATGAGCTAGATTTGTGCGTACAAGGGTAAAGAAGCGAGCAAGGCTACCTTTCTGCTGGAAATCCTATACCTGAGTGCTATTTGATTAGAGTGAGTTTTAATTGAGCTTGATTTACTTGCTCTTCTATTTGCATTTTTTGTTAAGTATGTGGGTGACTCATCGTCGTGAGATCGGTTGGTCGAGGGCTCTTTCTTTTCAAGTAGTCTCAGTCGGTGAACTCGGCTCCACAGAAGAAGTCAGTAGTGAATCAAAGAACTCATGCATGTAATCAGTGACTAGGGATCGATCAATCGGATGCAACCGAGCCATACATACAGAATTGGAAAAGGGATGATGCAAGAGCAGCGGAAGGTGACTTAGCAACATCAGTCATTTCCTATAGAAAGGAAGGAAAGGATCTCTCTTCTGTCTAGATGAAAGATCTCATTTTTGCTACCGCTCTCCCTCTTATGAGTCTCTGTCAGCCGTTGTTTAGTAGCTTTCAACGCGAGTTCAGTCATTCTCTTATATACTGAAAAGTACGAACTGACTTAAAGCACGAACATGAAGGAAAGGAAGAATCCTAAACATCTTGAATCGGATTCTCTCTTCTCAGAGAGCTTGATAGTGAAATGAGTGGGCCGACCAAAGAAGACCACTATGGAAGTGAAAGGGGAGGGCGCTAAGCAGAAGTCTAATTTTGAGCACAAAGCGAGGGTGTCACAATCCTTGTTCGGAAGGAGTCAAAGAACCTTTGATTCGAGAAAGGAAGAGCAGTCATACTTGACCTTCTTTACTATACTATATAGAATAGAATAGAGTAGCGGAAAAAGAAGATAGCTTCCTTCCTATCATCTTCTTTTTTCAATTCAACATACTTGCGTCAATAGTGTGCTTGCCGAAAAGCTAGCTTCTTTGCCAGCTTCGAGTGACTGTGACTACTCTTACTGTCCGTAACTCACAGAAGAGGCGGGAAGACTTTTGACTCCAAATTGATAAGCGATCAAACCCTTTGTTGTAACCTACTCTTGCACCCGGTTAGTTAGGTTCTTTTTCCTATATATATATATACTAACAACAATGTGGTGACATAATTCAACAATGTCATCGCTCATCAACAATTTCTGAAAAACTATCTCTCCTCTTTCCAACAAAAGGAATCTCGTAAAAGAATATCTTAGAACGGTGGATTACTAACTCTAAAGAGATCATAATACACTAAAGTAAGGAAAAAAACTTCTGGTTCACTCTCGAAAGATGTCTTAAGCAGCATGTAAAAAAATCAATTTGAGAGTCAGTACCTTAAAGCTGATTATGGTGAATCCGCTGCGGTGATAAGACTGGCAAAGCTTCTTTGCTCTAGGTAGAGGCGGCTGGGCTGTTCAGTGTGAAGTACTTCCATTCGCCCCTCCCCCAATTTAGGACTCCTTGTAAGAAGAGTTATGAAGCACAAGCCAAAGCATCATCAAGATTGAAATTTTCTTTCTAGGGTGAAAGGATCAAGATGCCCAAGAGGGGGGGGGGTGAATTGGGCTTGTTTTAAATTTCTAAAGCAAATATAAAAACCTATCAAATGCCAATCACCCCCTAGTGCCTACCGTCCGTGTGTCCTAGCTAGAAAGCGGTAGCAGTTCATAGGAATTAAAAACAACCTAAGCAATTCTAGTAGGAAATGTAAAAACAAGACGGAAAGTAATGCGGAAATGTAAAGAGCTAGGGAAAAGAAAATCTCATTGACGCAGCGATTTTTTCCCGAGGTATCGAGGTGTCGACACACCCCCCTAGTCCTCGTTGGAGCACCTTGCAAGGTATCGCTCCCCCTCTACCCGCGCAAGGGTAGAGTGCTCTCTACGGGCTGATTCTTTGCCACTCCGGCTCGGTGAATCGCCCACAACCGATCACAAGAGCTTGGAGAAGAGCCGCCAACAATCTCCCGGCGGTCACTTCCTCCGAACACCACCAAACCATCTAGGTGTTGTCGAACACCAAGAGTAACAAGCACAAGACCTTCACTTGACCCACTCAAGGCTAGGAAGGTGGATGGATGCACACAAGTCACTCCTAATCACTCTAGGAGGGAAGAACAAGATGAAATTTCTCTAATCTCTCCCTCACTAGCCTCTTGGATCTCCAAAGGATTTCTCAAGGTGTCACCAGCTGAAACAATGGCCAAGAAGACCTCTAAGGACCAAGGGGCAACTATAAATAGTCCCCACCTCCAAAACTAGCCGTTTTTGACTTTTTCTTCTCTCTGCGAAGCCACCGGACTAGTCCGGAGCTCATACCACCGGACCATGCACACTGGTCCGGAGCTCACTCTGATTTCAAACTCAGGCACCGTCGGACAACTCGGCTTGGTCCGACGCACTGGTCCGACGCACTGGTCCGGAGTCTGGTTGTCTCTGAGTGAAAAACTTCTTCTCTTTTTCATACCACCGGACCACTCTCCTTGGTCCGGTGCCCTGGTCCGACGCTCTGGTCCGGAGCCAGGGAGCTCTCTACATGAACTCAACCTCCTGTCATGAGGCGTCGGACTAGTCGTCGGACACACCGTCGGACTAGTCCGGAGCCTTCTCTGTCTCTGAACCAAGCCACCGGACCACTCTCCTATGGTCCCGTGCTTTCCAGACAGGTGGTCCGGAGCTCCTCGAGCTGAGATTCTGCCTAAGTCAGGGACCGTCGGACCACTCTCCTATGGTCCGATGCCCACTTAGGAGAGTGGTCCAGAGCCTCTTTCTCCCTCTTTTTCAACTGTTTTCGCTGAGGTTTCTTAAGGGATTTTGCTCCTACCATTTCTAGGGTTTAACAAGGGCTGAAAGCAAGGTCTCTAGGACTAGTTGTGACAAGTGTGCATATACTCAGTTTCCTAAACTCTCCTAGGTCAAGCTACTAATCTCATACCCCCCTTTATAGTACGGTCAAAGGAAAAACAAAAGCCCTAGCTATACTTAGTGCCCTTCTCAACCTTACGGCACTAAGAACTAGCCTAGTCTTCAACTTGTATCACCATCCTTTGCAACCGAAACAATTTCCATCTTGGGGGCATGAATATCCATTAAGCCCATTCAACTTGCATCACTCATGACCTAACATAAATGACTTTGTCTCTGCAAAACACACGTTAGTCATAGTGACCTAGTATTGTCGTTAATCGCCTAAACACAAGGGTCCATGATTCTACATAGGGATTAGACAAAGTCAGAAAAAGGGATTCTGCTTTCACAGTACATCAATAAGAAGGAATAGCTGGTTCACAGTAAAGAACTCAGGCTATTCCCTAAACCAAACGAATTTGAAGCATTTCTTTGTACAACACCAAATCATTCCACCTCGACTATTTCATCCACAGAAGCGCGTATCTGACAACTATGCTATGTCATCATCGTTTTTTTTCTTCCGAAAGCTAGAAAGGGCCTACCTAGTGCTTGCATTTCAGGGTAAAGTAGCTTTCTCCGACTCAATAAGAGCTGCCTGCAAACATGGAATGCCAATGCAATGATCAGAACTTCCTTGCCAAGGGAACGAAAGACAATCATAAAAGAAAGGAAGATGTCGACATCCTGATTTATTATCATGCTTTTACCTTTCTTTTATGACAGGCGAGTAATAAGTGTACGTGCATTTCCCTTTCCATATCCTAAATCAGGTTTTATTTGATCCTGTGAGTGACGTTACGAGCAGAAGCCTCAGTTGACAAGTTGAATCTGGTACCAAAACAAGGATGACATTATTTAATATATTCTGCTTTCCTGTGCTTTGCCTTTCCCGTTTTCCGTACCTTTCATAGTAGTTACTCGCCACTAGAAACAGGATTCATGAATGAAAACTAAAAGCAAAGGTATCGCTAATTCCATTTCAGTGGAAATATAGGGATGAAAGTTTATCTCCTACTGATTTCGATTGCACATCTAATGAAAATATATGCACATGAATGTGAAAAAGCAAGGCTATCCCCTTTGCCGTTACCGAGGATCTATCTTTGTCCCTTGATTCGAAACCAAGGAAAGCGTGCACTCGACCTCCTGGAAGGAATGCAATTATTCGCTTCGTGTCATTTCCTTAGGGGATAGGGCTAGCGAATTGCTTGAATCCCATTGTGTATTGGTGCAGGGCGTATAAACCAATATTTCGTTATCAAAAGCGCTAGGGTTCGATGCATTAGCTTCTTTGCCTTAGCTTTGAATTGCATTAGCCGTTGGAAGTACCGTTCCTATTTTCGAATGGAAGTCATGCATCGGCACTAACTCGTGGCTAAGCAGGCCGAGCTCTTCTCTCATACCGGGTCGAAGAAGATGAGCGTGTAAAAGGAATGTAGGCCTCGCTTCGTAGTACTCGTAAAGGAGCTCGCTTCGCTATCATGCCGATTACGAGCAGCCGTTCACAGCAATGGATTTGGATCTATATATGATAAATATCATGTGGAGGGACCATTGCTTTTTCCTCCAATCCGATCTGGTAATCGAATTCGCATATCCCGGTTCCTTTCCTTGTTTAGTTTGAACCAGTTCCCCTTTGCTTTTTCCTATCACCTGCCTTGTTTTTTTCCTGTTCAACCACCCCAACTTGTGACGTATAACGATGCTGGTATCAGGCTAGCATTGACCGTTCGAGTTGATGGGCCGAACCCAGACCCATGCCAACTAGACACTCGCAACGTATGTCCACCCGCCCTTTCCTTTGAGAATCATATTCCTATCGATTTAGCTGCATAGGCAATACGACGTTACTACGAATAAATGACGAGCGAACCCTCGAAAACCGAATCGGGATTATCCACTTGAACAGATGGGAAACACAAAACAAGGTATCAGGGATGTATCGATGATTGTTTCTAAATGTATCGATTAGCTCAATTGATAAGGATCATGATGAAATTGCAAGTACGGATGGATTGAGACCCGATCTGTTCCGATCCTTTGGCATGGGAAATCCTTCAGTGGTTCGAATCCACATCTGAGCGTCTTTTTTTTTCGGTATGCCGCTCCGCGAGCAAGGAGCGCCGCGAGGAGAGCGAGAGAACGAAGTGGGCTTTGGTGATGTCGGAATTTGCACCTATTTGTATCTATTTAGTGATCAGTCTGCTAGTTTCTTCGATTCTTTCCGTGACGCGAAACCCATCATTGGCTGAAATTATTCAGACCATTTTTCCTAGTGTCATTCTATTCTTCATTGCTACTGTTGTCATTCTTTTTTCTTTTGTTATTAAGAATAAGAAAGCTAAGGTCCAATATATCTCCTCCTCTTTTGATTTTATTATGTTGAGATATCCTTCTTTGTTATTGTTTATAAAAGTTACCTTTTTTTGCTTTTTGTTCTTTTATCGGGTTATACTACCCCTACTACTACTAGTGTCCCATCTAGATGGGTCCTGCTTTTTTATGATCACACTCCCACCGGAGGTTCAAAGCCCACAGGCTCTAGCTCATTTAGAAGGGCTCAACTTCTATCTGAGCCTTTACGACCAGGATCCGGAGTGGGTTGCGTTCATTCAGCAGGAGCTGAATCACAACACCCCTCTGGAGGACATACCTGGGCGTCTCCGCTTGTTTTTCATGGAGGAAAAGATCTCGTGTTTACGACGAGATCTTATCCAAGATTTCATT
>CM039120.1:38435426-38567926 GCA_022036555.1 Microstegium vimineum | reverse complement strand
CATACTTGTTAGAATCTTTGGGTCGTATAAATGCCAGCCCAAGAAAAATGCCTAAAATAAAACAGGTACCCAACGATGCCTCATATCATAAAGAGTTTCAAACCACCAATCACAGTAGGCACCCAAGTCATAATCAGCCAACATTTGTAACCACATGAATGAGAACTCACCAGAGGAAGGAAAATCATAAACAGCCTGACATACAACTTGCATAACCTGTGTATTATTTCATGAAGAATTAATCCTACTTAACATATGAATGTGTATAGGGTCTCGTTTTTGAATGGGACACGCGAAACAGAAAGGTTTGTTGTATGCGTATTCTGGGTACAAGCACAAGAAACACCAGCTAAGTCTGCATAAACATTACCTCAGTGCACTGAGAAACCAGATAGTTGATTCAACTCGTCTATAGCTACCATGATAATAAGTCAGCTTAACATTACCTCATTGCGCTGAGAAACACCGGCTAATTTCTCTGGTAACTTCTTCATTATATGCCATAGGCAAAGACGGTGACGTTAGGGAACACTTATGAAATAGCTCTACATATAGCACCACACTGGTCCGTAATCATCCCATCAGGTGGTTTGTCAGACATACAAGCAGCCATACATAAGTTTGAACTCGTTCGCAAGTAGAGATTTATAACAACAGTAGCTTAACTAAAGAGATAGACTTTCACTCCGCCACCCCCCTTGACAGAGGGTTAGCCTGGTGGTAAAACGGTCAATCCTGTTGTAGCAGCAAGTATTGTAGCTGGTCAAGTCGTTCAATCTGCTATTGATTGAAAAATCTGATGCATTTAATAATGTCTTTCACATAGATACTATAAAACAATGTGTTCACACGTCATGAAGGGATAGATAATAACCTCTACGAGGGGAGATGGTGAAGATTGAACAGACCATTGGCACACCTCTGCTCACACACAGCTCGGAAATGGAATGAATTTTCACGTATGAAGGTCCAGATCAATGTTGAAAAACCGCTCAAAGATGTCATTCAAGTCAACCTCCCAGCCCCAAACCCCCTAACTAGTTAAGACTAGCAATAGGGCGTCCTTCTTGGCTGAGCACAGCGTCTATGCCCACATTGGAAGCATCACACTCAAGTTCGAAGACCTTGTCGAAACATGGAAGTGCGAGGACCGGAGCTTGAGTCATCTTCTCTTTGATCAACTCGAAACTTCGTTGTGCCTCATCGGTCCACTTGTACTCTCCACCTTTAAAAAACTCAGTAATTGGGAAAAGAAGAGCCAATCCGGCTTCAGACATTCTTGAAATTGGATCTTTTGATGAATGAAGAGGCAGGTCAGTACTTAGTGGTCTAATTGCATTGCGAGATCAAATATGTGGTCAAAGTTCTTTCCCAAACAACCCTTACACATAGTGTGATTCTATTGTATGATTTGCATCCTTACCTTTATCCATTGATATACAGGCAATAGTATAGTCATGATCCTCGATTCAACCAAGGATAAGCTTTCAATCAGCTTCCGGTTCTCCTGACCAGTATTATTTGTAGATTTATCGAGTGCCTTTACCTGCCACGCTTTGGTCTTGAAGTCGTCTTATAAGGATTATCACAAATATATAGAATCTCCCGGTTAAGCACATTACTACGAGGAAGGCAGCTTCATCCATTATTTATACAATGTTTGTTATGTACCTCAGTGCCTATTGATGTCTTTTGATGCGTTAGTACTTTGTTTATTCGCTGATCGTTGATGTAGGGAGGGAGGGTGTGCTCTTGTGGTTATCGTTCAGGTAGGTAGGGAACTAGTAATCCGGTTCCAGGGTAGTAGTGCAAGTGCCATGGGCCAGGAAAGATGATAGGCATTAGGCTTGGTTGCAGGATCATGGGTGGTTGTTTAAAAGGGGAGTAAAGGAAGGAAGGAAGTTATTCTTGGCACCAGGCATGGAAGGATCGTTCTTGTGTGTAAAGTAAGTAAGTGAGATATGCTTCATCCATTTTAAAGAGAACCCATTGAGCTCCATTGATCTCGTAGAGGGGAAGAACTATTGCAGTCTGTGTCCCGACCCTCTCGGGTCTTAAAGCTTCGTTATCTGTTTCTGTTTTCCCTTTTCTCTTCCATGAATTCTATCCCAGCTCGGAATAGCTTTCGTCGAATCACTTTTTCTTACTCCCCTATTCTTGTCTTAGCCTTTTGCTTATGGTGCC
Organism: Microstegium vimineum; assembly: GCA_022036555.1. Lineage (NCBI taxonomy): Eukaryota > Viridiplantae > Streptophyta > Magnoliopsida > Poales > Poaceae > Microstegium > Microstegium vimineum. The sequence continues at coordinate 38,565,742 of CM039120.1, read as the reverse complement.
TTTTTCTTAGCCTTAGATTTCGTTTTTCTTATTGATCTTTGATCCGCTCTTACCCGAGTTTCTTTCTCTTGTTAGTCAAGTAGGTCAGGTAGGTAAGAGATAGGATATGGGAAGCAAGGATTCTGAGATTGTTTGTATACCCCAATTTCCAAGATTGTTCATGTAACTAGCGAAAACCTAAAGCCGAGTGATAGCCCGACGATAATCTCTCACTAGCTTGCTTTCTTTCTTAAAGGAAATAAGTGTACAACAGGTGCATAAGAACTGTAGCGTACGGACATATATGAATGCTGTCTTTTCTCTTTTTCTTCTTATCCCGAATCTATGATTTGTTAGCAAGAAGGTTTGCAGTATCTAATAGTTGCTTTTGGCCTGCTTCTTTAGATTCGTCCAGAGGAGATGCCTGCGAGAAAGAAGGAGGGACAGAAAGACCTTATTTGCTTGCAACAATAACGCAATGTTCTGGAATTGGATATTTATGGCCAAGGGAGACAGAAGAGAGTCTTCCTCTGAACTTTCTATACTTTACTTTCTTCTTTGATTTTATTTAAAATACTAGTTTTATCAAAGGTCTATTCCCTCTCATTCCTCCAGGATTCAATCCTGCCCCAGGCGTACCTGATACTACGCTCATATACGTCAATTCAAGGAGTATTGGTGGAAAGGAAGCCGTTGTTTTGCCGTAACCGTTGTAGGAATCAGTTCCTTGTGGAGAGAAAGGGGGTTATCCCTTGGGGCATGCTTTGTTTAGGTCCCGAAAATCGACACATATGCGTATCCGACCATTCTTCTTCTTGACCGGAACGATAGTGTAGGCGAGCCCGGATGCAGAGATGGATGGTGTAGATGTGTCTGGATAGGAACAAGGCAAGTAGGCATGAACGGGAATAGGCCTCCTTTCCTTTGAAGGAGCGGGAAGCACCGGTTCCGGCAAGAATAGGCTTGTGAAACATAGGCATAGGTATTCGCGTAATAAATGGAATATGAATCTGGATAGCTAGCTAGGGAAAGTTGCACAGAAAGGAATTCCAGCATGGGCAAGGTGTGATTATTTCCATAGTAAAGGTCAGTCACAGATCAGTCATCTAGTATGGATGCACCGGTGTATTAGGTATCAAAAGAAAGGCATCTGGATAGGTATTTAATAAAATACTTCTTCCCTCATACTTATCTACTTCGCTTTATTTAATATGTTTATTGACCCGTAAATCGATCAACTATGAATCTCATGGAAAACCTTCTTTGTAGTAATATGAAAGCTTATCGCAAAGCATAGAAATTAATAGAGCTTATAATCAGGTCAGATATTCCACTTGCTCCTAGAAATAAGGTAAGGTTAGTTAGCACTTTCATGCCAACTTTCATCAGCAAGCACTTATATAAGTGGGGCGCGTTAACAGAGGAACTTGAAAAGTGAAATAGATTCAGCAGTAATAGTAAAAGTAAAGTAAGGCGCGCTGCTAAAGATAAGTCTAGTAGAAGAAATAGGCCGAGGACTAGGTTTCAGTATCAGAGATAGAAAGGTAAGTGAAAAACTCACTCTAGTAGTAATAAGTAAACTCCCTGATTCAAGATCGTACCAATCCGTAGGTTTCTTTAGTAAGGAATAAGATCAATCAGAAGCAGCGAGATAAAGCACGGATATTGGAGTTGATGAGTATGAGTAAAAAGTAAGTAAGCTTACAGGCGGGCCATACCATATTTACGATTACTAGTTAAGGCTTTTCGCATTTCGCTTGGTTGAGTCTGATAACGCATTAGAAATTGTAAATTTGCAACTTATTATGGACCCAGCATTCTAGAGTCAAAGCTGTTTTGAGAGACAAGTAAAATAGAAAGCAAAACCAGCACAAGGCTTATCTCCTAAAGAAATCGATTTTGATCTGCAAATAAACAAACAGTTATCGCCATCGCCAAGCATTTCTTTGAATGAAAAGATAAAGCAAAGAAGAAACACACACCAGTACTGACTGCTACAGATCAGTGCCTTTTCCAAATGCCTAATTTACAACAGTATTACTTATAGCACCACTCAACTCGGCCGTTAGGTACGAAGTTGTATGCCACTGATATGGTACCGATAAATTCACTACTTCAGTGCCGTTATCAGGCATAGCAAGCTAAGCATCTATTTATCGTATATCTATCCACACAAATAAGAGGGTTTTTTCCTCCAGCAACAACAAGGAACCAGAGTAGAGAGTGCCGACCATTGTGGAAGTTCACCACTTGCTTTGGTTTCGAATTTAGGAAGAGAAGGAACGGATTTCTTTGATGGGAATCATAGTAATTCATTTCTAGGTCTGGCTAATACATACGCCTTGGCAGTGTGCCTTGTACAACTAGCTAAGGTTGGAGACTGACTTAACCGTCTACAGATAAGCTTTGTATCAATCATGCCTAATTCTTAGGTGGTGGATTCTGCCTCAAGTACTACACTATTGCGAAAGCGCAACCTACACCTATTTTCCTTCGATTGAGATCGTACCCACCACTCCTATCTCGCACGCAGGTGATGCATCCCGTTCTCCTGGTAACCAAAGGCCAAAGTGATCCTTTGCCATACTCCAAAACATTCTTGCATGGTCACATTCCACCAGAGCATGGAACAGGGTCTCCATCTCATGACCGCACAACGGGCAATTACTAGTCTCCTTCATGTGACGTCTTCTCATCTCCCCGCAGCTCGGTAGCCAATTTTTCCCTCCACCAAAAGATACGGATTTTTGGCATTACCTGTAGGCGCCATAATGCTTTCCAGGAAGCCTCTTTACCATCAGCATTACTTGCTAGATGATCATCAGAATTCTTTTGCTCCGACAGTTTCCGGTAGGCTGACCTGACTGAAAACAAGCCATGCCGATCCCAAGCCCAAGCCCAAATATCACTATGTTGTCGACGGGGTCGGGGCATGCTCAAGATCGCTTCTGCATCCGGCACCAGAAACTACTACCCTCAAGAACAGAAAGAATGGAGTGAGTGATGCCCTGGCAGGGTATCAGGAACGGAGAATAGCTTCCTTGCCAGAGAGTCAAGTTAAGACTATTCTTGGGAATTCCGACCTGGCTCGCTCAATACAAGCTGACTAAGAGGTTGAATAAGCTGGCCTCGGGCATAGTTTACTAGGTCGGTCGTCCTTGGGCAAAAAAGACCAGGCTTGGAGTAAGAGTGATAAGTACCTGCACCTGTATAAGTCAAGTAATAAGTGGCAAGCTAAGCAGTAGTAGTAGTTCCTGTCATTCAATAAGCAATCTATACACCAGACTCTGTTGCTTGGTTTGATGGATACCCGGCCTAACTCATGGACATGTTTTTTCATACGTTTGGAAACGAGCTTTGAAGGAAGAATTCACATCCGTTTCATCCACTAGGTAGGCTTATTTTACTAGTCAAGCAAGTATTGGACAACTGCGAGCGAAAGCAAGAGATGTTTCTCGAGCTACAGATGTGATTGGTTGGCCATGCTCCTCTCCTACTAATAGAATAGGGAAATAAGAATCATCAGCTGGGACTTTGACAACGTTGTATGGATAGGCTGGGACGACGTAAGGATTAGCTTATTTTTCTGGCTCGCTCCGAGCTTAGTTTGGTTATATAGGACCAGTTTATCTGCCTGCTTTAGGTTCGAAAGTCCAATTCGTCTTCTTCACTAAACGCTTTACTCTCAAGATGAATAAACTCGTTCCCTTGCTTGTCCGAGACCTGATTCGATAGTGGTGTACGGCAGATTTCATTACTGTTGCTAATAAGTCAGTAGAATAAGTATGCCGAGCTGCGGGCGCCAATTCCCTTATAAGGAAGCCTCTCTTTTTAGACTAGTCAACCTATGCACGCCTTTTCCAATATGCTAGAGCAGGCGATTGTTCAAGGGTAAGTTACTTCCTCCTTTATGCAGATGAAATACTTGCTTAAGCGTGAGGCTTAGCAAAAGTGCTTTGACACAGTAGGAAAGGTCAGTACGGCTTTCGATAGCTAATACGACTGGGGGATGAGCCTCAAGCAAGAGGGTAAAGCTAAACTCCTTCAATAAGCTCCTTAAAAGGACCATCTCAATCGAAAATGAATGGAAGATGACTCTAATAAGAAATACATAGGCCATAGCCCCTATTTACCAGTGAAATTCAATGATGGAGTTCAGGGATACCAAAACAAGCTTGAGAGATATCCGCAGGCTCAAATCTTTCAGGAAGGAAGGAATGGTACCAGGCCCAGGCCCAGGTGAAGAATAGGAAGTCCTATCAAGCAAGAGTTCGGACGGCATTAATCGAAGAGCTTACCTGTCTGTGTTCCATCAATACCCTTCTGACTGGCCTGAGAGTTGGGTGATTAGCGAAAAGAAAAGCACTAGCCACGGACCAAGGAGCAGTGTGAATCGAACAATGCATGAAAATGAATGATTGGCTTCTTGTCCTGCACCCGCCCCTTTTGCCAATCTAGTAAATTGGACCTCGGATCTGATAATGGCTAGTTGATACATACGGAGTTATAAGGTCGACCCTCACTTCCTTCAATGAAAGCTAGGGCTAAGGGTTATTGGAATAAGGATTCCGGCTGGTTAGGTTAAGGGAATATCTAGGTCTGCTTACTTCTTCAGCTAATGAGTCTCCTTCTTCCAGGTTCCAAAGCGTAGGCCAAGGACCCGGACCTCGATCCGTCAATAGAAATACTCCAACCAGAAAGTAAGAAGGAAGGCTAGTAGTAGGCAGATAAGAAAGGTAGAAGCATGGCAGTCGTCGGATAAGAAAAGAGGAAACCCTGACCTCGATCAGGGGGTGAAAGGCAAAATGAAATACTGGAATCCGTTCGCTACTCTTGTTAACCCTCACTCTGACTAGGGTTGTCCCACCAACCCGATGCTATGATCATGATACGATTTACCGGACTAGCCGGCATACGCTCACTTCCGTCAATCAACGATATCACTCACCCCGCCAGGATGGAGGCCAAGCCGACTTCGAACAGCTTGAATCTCTTTTCAGTGAGGGATGCCCACTTAATAAAGTAAGTAAAGAATGATCGATTCGATAGGAAGCACTGGTTCAAGGAATAACCCTTGGACGAGGGATAGTGATATTCCTTTAACCGAGCAAGAAACCATCTCTTTCTTTCACATATATATATCTATTTCAAGAAGTCCAATCCACCACTATCAATGGAGCACTCTACTCTATACTATTACCGAGTGAAGATTTCATCGGATCCGGGTCTGCTTGCTTTCATTGAAGGACAAGAGCTTATAGTTCCCTTCCCTTTCTTCGATGAACCCTTATCTTTCGATAGAGAAGTACAGCGAACAAAGCGAGATGAACGATAAGTCGAACGACAGAACAACCTGATGTTACTGCATAAAGTAATTCAGATTGTCATATTGAGATTTTGTCCTTCCTTTTTTGTACTTATTATTCCAAGCCAAAAGGCTATGTTCTCTCCCATACAGCTCGCAAGGCTCATAACCTAACTGCTCTACTTACTTAATTCATAAATTCAACAACCCTTGCCCGACTCCCTTGAAGGGCCAAAACAACAGCAGAGTAGCAGGTCAAAAAGAGAGAGAGAACTGAAACCGAAGATACTTGGGTTGGGAGAACTCTTCTACAGTACTCCATTAACAGAATCAAAGTATAGACCAATCAGCCTTCCTTATTGTCCAAGATCATTACTAAAGTGTTGGCCAACAGACTAGTACCAGTGGTGGATAGGAGAGTAAGTCCCAGACAGCTAAGAGAAACTCCCGGGTAGTGTTGTCACTGCACAAGAGGTGCGTAACAGGTGTAAGCAAAGAAGAGAGCATAACACTGGATTTCGAAAACGAGCATATGATATGGTGAGACAACTTTCTCTTTTTTGAGGTGAGATGCTAGCCAGCCCTCTATTCATGGGTGAGATATCGACTTTACAGCGTTACCACGTACCAAATCGTTCACTCTATCAGGCAGGCAGTCAATCAATCCGCATACGGACCCACCGACGTGATCTCACTTCTGCAGCCTGCACCAGACCCGTATTATGTATTTTATGGCATAATCCTTATCTATTCAGGAGCGATAGGGGTCTTCTTAAGAAGAGTTGCTTTGATGAAAAGAGTGTAGCCATGATGGCAAGTCAAGGTGGTGCCCTTGCTTCTGGATTCAAATCCATAGGGATAGGCAGGAGGGGAGCGAAAAGATAGATACGTTAATGTTTCCACCTACTCTCGAGTATAGCACAGGGCTGAGTTAAGTATAGGGATGATCCACTCGTCGTAAGATCCTGATGGGCCATCACATCCCTTGATGAGTAGATCATTCGTGTCTTACTGGTCAAAGGTAAGTAAGAACCTCTTGATATCGGGAAGTGCAAATAAATAATAGGTCAGTCTTGCTGTCTCAAATAGGGATTGAGTGCCTGTGGAGAAGAGATGGGTTGGTTTGATTGAGGAAAGAATAGGAAAAGAAGGAAGAAGGATAGCATATTTACCGTGCTCTGCGAAGTTCGGTGGAAGTCAGCTGGAATCGTACCCAGCAAGGTTCTATTAATTGGTAAACTACTTAGTAGCCAACCCCTGATTATAGGCAAGCCCTGCTCTTGTATATCGATAAAGAAAGGGAGAGTTTACTGACGGCACATTTGCGTCCAGCGGAATCGATCATCGTTCCCCCACGACCAAGACCCAATTCAATATCTTAATAGGAAGAATGTCTTGATCCGCCTCGTATATCTATCATTTGTGTTGATCTGGAATCGAGATTGGAATGCCTTGCTCTGCCTAATCGTGAATAGTATATGCCTCATCCCGCTAGCCAGATCTCTACCGTCTTATTGATCGAAAGTAGGGGGTTACAGCAAGCAATGATTACATACCGGGAAGGCCAGAGAGCTACCTACTCCTTACAGGGCGCGTTTAGCCATTCCAACCCTAGAATAAATAGAATAACCATATTCCATCTTCTCATCCCTTCACACTCGACTAGAGGGCGGGATTCATTCATCCAATTGATGGCACTTTACTAAGAGAAAAAAACGGGTCCCCGTCAAATCGATTCAACTTGACAGTCATAATTAAGAATGTGAAGAGATGGGCGCCCTATTCTCTGTGGTCTGTGAAGAAGTTCTGTCAGCTATTGCCTGTGCTCTATGTTCCTGATTTCTTCCATCTGTAGTCGGAATCTTACCATTTTGCAAATGCTAGTGAACTTCACTTCTTATAATATTCAATTACCGAATGGGAACACACTTGAAACCCTTCTTTTCCTAGCATTTCAGCCCAGGCGGCTTCCCTCTATATTAATAACTTCTTTGAGCAATCACTGATGTAGGTAGGGGCTGGTGCGAGAAGAGATTGTATTATGCCTGAAAGAGGTACACCATGTCGAAGGCAAAAAAGAGGTGCTTATCAAATAGGTGGTCCAAGCTCTACCAATCAGGGAGTCTAACTACACTGGTCTATAGGGCTTAAGCTAGGGAAGGGGTATAGAATGGTAATTTCCATTTCTCTGGAATCCATAGAGAGAAGATCCTCCAGCAGCAGGTACAAGGCTGTTACACTTATTTCAGCTAAAATAATTAGGAATGAAGCTGATGGCTGATGCTTGCACTATTCACTTAAGGCAGGGTTGGGTTCTCAGTTAAGAAGAAGCAAACAGTTCGGTGTGATTGAAAACTACCCTTTCTTGTCCATCCATCTTGCGAAAAAAACAGAGTCAAAAAAAAGAACAAGAGCATGAGTTACGTCTGTGATTCCTGTTCGAGAAGCGGTTCCAACTTCCGCCTCAGGGTCTTGTGATAAAATTGATATAGGATTTGGCATTGCTGTCCTCCAGGGTGCCTGGCTAAGAAAAGAGAAAGGTCTCACTCCAGTGATTTTATTAGACATCCTCTTTCCTCGACTTCCCAAGCCCGATTTCCTACCAGCATTTCTACTCAACCACAAATCCACCTAACTCTTTACCAGAGAAAGCCTGTCTTCTCGGACATCCTGTAATCAAATTGGATCAGGCAAAAAAATAGTAGATAATGAAAGAAGAGTCAGCCCTTGGGGCACGAGGTGGGTCCCCTGTATGCAGGTCGCTACTTAACTTGACAAGCAGTGTGGAAAGTGTCAAATCCAATTCAATAAAGAACAATAAAATGTAGGTGAACAAAGAAAGAAGGCAACTGCACTGCTCTAAGCCGTATGTCATGTGCAGGTACAGCCCAGTTGAGTCTGCTTTATTTCAGAGCTTCTAATGTCCGTATGCTGTCGCGGTTTGGTCAAGTCTAAATGCTCATTATGGTGGCTCATGCGACCTACAATTTCAATAGAGCGAATTTGGCTGCCAAGAGGCACCTGCCAAGAAGACTCAAGCTGTTGATTTTAGCTTTCATCGGGGTCTTTTGGGGTTGTTTAAGCATAGGGATAGGCAGACCTCTTGAGCTCTTTTGTGGGTAGCTCAAGAGGTCTTCCTATGGTTCAATTGGCAGGTGGTTGTGGGTTGTAGTTTATTTAAAAGTTTTTGATGTTTCATGTACATGATGATAGAGATCTGTCAATTTGGGATTTTTACACCCACTAGTTTTATAAAACTTAGATGCGAGGAGGTTTCTTTTAGAACACTCTTCAATGAGTCCTCTGCGAGCCTTATGAGTTCAGATCCTCTACTGTGCAGAAGCAAGAACTTGGAAAGGAGAGAAAAGGTCATCCCTTTACTCTATTCCTGACGTTAGGACGGATACTTAACTAGTGGGAGGCCTTACGAGGGCTAATCTACTACTTGACTCACGAGTTGCTCAAATCATCTCTTGATTCGGAATCACAGGATCGGTAGATGTCACATAACTTGATTAGTTAGAAAATGATTATGCTATCGGCTTGATAGAATCAAAAATATGAATAATACAAGTGCCGGTCAGCTAGCACCTTTGGTGACATGCTATTCCCCACTAGTCTTCTTCGTACATGCCCATGGGGTCATCCCTAAGGCCTATTCAGCACTGCACACTGGGTAGCACGTAACTACACTAGTACAAAAACCACCTTTGGCTAATTTCCAGAAATAGCTTTAGCCTCGGTGGAAATTGCGCCCGGGGCTAAAGGGACCTTTAGCCCCGGTTGGTAACACCAACCGGGATTAAAAGTCCCCTCCCAATGGCTCGTTGGTCAGACATTGTCAGGAGGGGACTTTTAGTCCCGGTTGGTGTTACCAACCGGGGCTAAAGGTCCACCTTTAGCCACGGTGGGTATTACCAACCGGGGTTAGACCTTTAGCCCTGGTTTAAGGCACAAACTGAGGCTAATTGGGGGCCTTTAGTCCCGGCTATTTCTATCGACCGGGACTAAAGCCCCCCCCTATTTGGACTCTCTTCCTCCCCCTGCCCGAGCCCGAGAGCTCATTTCTTCCCCTCTCTATTCTTGCTCTTGTTCTTGGTGTTCTTCATTGTTCTTCATCTCCTCTTTGGTCATTGCTTCATTTGATCACTTCTACGCCTCCATCGACTCGTTGAAAGGTTACTATCTTCAACCTCTCATGTTTTAGCGGCAACATATATTGTTTCTTGTTCTAGATGTGATTTTTCTTTATGATTTTCTCTTTTTTGCCATTTTAAGTTTCATTCACTTGACATTGTTTGAATATTTTGAACAAGACAACTAAAATTAGTATTCTAAGTATACACCTTTCATTTCTAGGGTATTTTATGTTCCACATTTCAAGATTAGCTTAGCTTAGTTTGAGAAATATATAGATTCTTATTAGGATATTATTAAATGATGAATTTATGGTGGATTGTTCTTCATTTATATATGTGCCACTTGAGCTCAAAATAATTATATATTTAGATGAAGAAGGTAGCTACCTAGAATACTTTAGTTGTATACATGGTAAATTTTAGTTGTTTTATTTTCTTTGTTTAGAATATAAGGAATTAATAATATCTAGTTTGAAAAATGAGTATAGAGAGTAGATGACAACTGCTTCGGGACACTCGGTCTCTGATCGGGTTCCAAAGCGACTAAGGCCAGACCTCCCTCTCATTATATGTGGCAAGTGTATGCAAAAGACTGTGAAAGAGTACCGAGTGGGGAAGCCGGGTCCCAAAAACGGTCGGATCTTCTAAAAGTGTCCAGATCACAATGTGAGTTATATATTTTGTCACATTTGATAGTTATGGTTAATTTGTACCTATATTTCCTGATGATTTTGATTAAAGTGTTGATTTTTTATTTCTATTTTCAGTGGGATGACACTGGATGTCGCGGCTGGTACTGGGAGGAAGAGTATGTTACACACGTCGCGAAGACTACGAAGGCTGATGAGGTAGTGAGCCAGCTCAAGAAGTCTGTCGATGCTCAGCAGAAGAATAATGATTTGTCTGCTTTAGTTGGGATTGGTGAAGAGATCATTATGCTACTAAAGTGCATTTTAGGTTTTCTGTGTATAGTGCTAGTGGTCTTAGCATACGCTATGTCGAGACTTTCATAGAGCATAGATTAGTATTTGTATGAATCGGAAATGACACATGATGGTGTTCCATCTCGATCATGTTATTTTAATGCAGACGACCTTTCGTTCAGTATTTTATAGTTTTATTTTTTGACCAAAATGAGAAATTTAATTATGTTTTGGGTCATATAATGCAGACGATGACACACGATTGGATGTACAATGTTGATCGCCGCTCCAAAGAGTTCTTTGATTGCGTGCATGGTTTCTTAACAGGGGCTGAGGCAAACAAGCGGAATGGTAATTTCATGTGTTGTCCATGCACCTTGTGCAAGAATTTGAAGGAATATTCTAGATCAAGGATTGTTCACTCACACTTGTTGAAGTCGGGTTTCATGTCAAACTATATTTGTTGGACCAAGCATGGAGAAACCGGAATTATGATGGAAGAAGACGAAGAAGAACAATTGGACCCTGACGACATTATTGCTCAATATGGTGACTTCAATGATACTGTAATGGATGAAGTAGAAGAAGAAGAGACAGGGGCAGGGGCAGAGGACACACTCTTTGAAGATGATGGTCTTGGTGAAGTCATTCGTGATGCACAAAGAGGTTGTGAAAGTGAAAAAGAGAAAGCTAAGTTTGACCGCATGCTAGAGGATCACAAGAAACTACTATACCTGAGCGCCGAAGATTGGCAAAATAAGTTGGGTACAATACTGGAGTCGCTACAATGGAAGACAAAAAATGACATATCCGACAAGGCATTTGGGCAATTGCTCAAGATTAATAAAAGATGCTTCCGAAGCCTAACGAATTGCCTGCCACTACATACGAAGCAAAACAGGTCGTGTGCCCTCTGGGATTAGAAATCCTGAAGATACATGCATGTCCTAATGACTGCATCCTATACCGTGGCAAGGACTACAAGAATTTAGATGAATGCCCCGTATGTAAAGCGTCACGGTATAAGATCAGGCGAGATGACCCTGGCGATGTTGAGGGCGAAGAGCCTCCTAGGAAGAAAATCCCTGCCAAAGTTATGTGGTATGCTCCTATAATACCCCGCCTGAAACGTCTGTTTAGAAACAAGGACCATGCAAAGTTGTTGCGATGGCACAAAGAAGACCGTAAGACAGACAACATGTTGAGACACCCTGCTGATGGGTCCCAGTGGAGAGCAATTGACAGAGAATTCTCGGAGTTTGTAGAAGACGCAAGAAACTTAAGGTTCGGTTTGAGCACGGATGGTATGAATCCTTTTAGTGAGCAGAGCAGTAGTCATAGCACTTGGCTTGTTACTCTATGTATCTACAACCTTCCACCATGGTTATGCATGAAGCGGAAGTTCATTATGATGCCGCTGTTGATCCAAGGCCCGAAGCAACCTAACAACGACATCGATGTCTTCCTGAGGCCCTTAGTTGAGGAACTCCTGCTTTTATGGAGCAAACCAGGTGTACATGTGTGGGATGAGTACAAACAGGAACACTTCGACCTGCGAGCATTGCTGTACGTAACAATCAATGATTGGCCTGCCCTAAGTAATCTTTCAAGACATACAAACAAGGGATATAATACATGCACACACTATTTTGATGACCTTGACTGTGTATATCTGAAAAAATGTTGAAAGGTCGTGTACCTTGGCCATCGTCGTTTTCTTCCTAAGAATCACTAAGCCAGAAAAAAAGGAAAGCATTATAAAGAAGAAGTGAAACGAACCAAGCCTGACAACCAAACTGGAGAGGAGGTACTTGATATGGTCAAGGTTGTGCAAGTAGTCTTTGGAAAGGGAGAAGGGGCCGTACCAGTTCCAAAAGATGCTAATGGACGCGCACTCATGTGGAAGAAGAAGTCCATATTTTGGGAGCTACCCTATTGGCATGTCCTAGAGGTCCGCCACGCGATCGACGTGATGCACTTGACAAAGAATGTTTGTGTGAACCTGCTAGGATTCATGGGTGTGAATGGAAAAGGCAAAGATACACTTGAAGCACGACAGGACTTGCAAGACATGAAAGAACGAGACAACCTGCATCCAGAGAAGACAGAAGATGGACGTCATTATTTAAAGCTTGCTAGCTACACTCTTAGCAAAGAAGAGAAGGAAAGCATGTTTGAATGTCTAAGCAGCATCAAGGTCCCATCTGGATTTTCCTCCAATATAAAGAATATAATAAATGTGTCAGAGAAAAAATTCCTAAACTTAAAGTCTCATGACTGCCACGTGCTTATGACGCAATTGCTTTCGGTTGCGTTAAGAGGAATTCTACCTCCACATTTACGTCTAGCCGCTGTGAAGCTATGTGCATTCCTCAATGCAATTTCTCATAAGGCAATCGATCCAATGGAACTAGCTGCTCTACAGAATGATGTGGTCCAGTGCCTTGTCAGCTTTGAGTTGGTTTTCCCTCCATCCTTCTTTAATATCATGGAACACCTCCTAGTTCACCCGGTCAAGGAGATTAGTATTCTCGGTCCTATGTTCCTACACAACATGTTCCCCTTTGAAAGGTTCATGGGAGTCCTGAAAAAAATTGTTCACCAACGTGCTCGCTCAGAAGGAAGCATCGCCAAGGGCTACGGGACAGAGGAGGTCATTGAGTTCTGTGTTGACTATATTCCCGACCTTGACCCAATTGGTGTTCCTGAATCAAGACACGAGGGGAGACTTAGTGGGAAAGGAACACTAGGGAAGAAAACATATATCGGTACGGGGGATGATTATTTCAACAAAGCACACTACACAGTTCTTCAAAACTCCTCCGTGGTGGAGCCGTATGTCGAGGTACACAAGATGTTCCTACGATCCGAGTTTTCAGGGAAGAATGAAGCTTGGATTATGCGTGAACACATGAAAACTTTCGGCGATTGGTTGCGCAAAAAATTTGTTGGTGATGACAGTATTGATGACCAATTGTATTTGTTGGCTAGACAACCATCATGGCACATCCTCACGTACAAAGCCTACGAGATAAATGGAAATATATTTTACACGTTAGACCAAGATAAAAGGAGCACCAACCAAAACAGTGGTGTCCACGTTAATGTCATTGATCCAAATGGAAAAATGCAAACATATTATGGCCGCATAGTTGAGATTTGGGAACTATACTATGCACCTAATTTTAAAGTCCCTTTGTTTAAGTGCCAATGGGTGAAGATGACCGGAGTCGGGGTAACAATTGACAAGGATTATGGGATGACAACAGTGGACCTCGACACTATTGGGTACAAAGACGAACCATTCGTCCTTGCTGCTGAAGTGAATCAGGTGTTCTATGTAAAAGACATGTCTACAAAACCAAAGAAAGGAAAAAATGATGACAAATCAATCATCAATGAGCCCAAGCGTCACATAGTTCATTCAAGGAAAAGAAATATTTTGGGAATTGAGGACAACTCAGACATGTCAGAACTTTACGAAAGGGATGACCGAATTGCGTCATTCAGTGTGACCAAAGACCCAAGCATAATTCTAAATGCCGAGGACACTCCATGGTTACGACATGATCATGACCAAGGGACATATGTCAAGAAGAAGATCACTAATGTGCCCGCTTGATGTAGCTAGCTTAGCAGTATGATGTCGATCAAGTGACATGTGTATTGGGCATTTTGGTCAAATAAATAAAGATCTACATTTGTCAGTGATCAAATTAATGTTTACTAATACTTCTTTTGTAGTCATTTAGTGAGTAATGAAAATCTACATTTGTGAGTGAAAAAGTTTAGTTCTAAAATGAATGATCTTGATGAGTTATAAAACCTTTGTATTCAAAAGTTTTTCATATAGGATCATTTAGTGTCTCATTAACAATTTTCTATTTAAGGGTACACTTAAAGGTCGCATAATTGGACAATGAATGGTGAAACACAAATAGTTTAACGTTAAAATAATGCATAAACTAATTTCCTGTTGGTAACCAAGCATTTCATTTTTTTAATTGAACAATATAATTTTGCATTAACCAAATTCTAATGGTTAGTTACATTTATATTTGATATTATAAAAAAGGTAAAAGATTTTATGTTATACATTTTTCTAGTGTATAATAAAGCAAAAAAAATTTAATGGTTATTTTTCAAAAATTTGTGGCATCTATTTAATTTATTATGCAATTTACAAGACCTAGAGCAATTTATATAGATATTAAACTATATACAATACCAAAACATCTAAAACTTGCCCACTAAAATTTCGTTTGGCGCCTAAATAGGCCTTTAGCCGCGGTTGGTATTACCAACCGGGGCTAAAGGTGTTACCCCCGGTTGGTAACCGGGGGTAACACCTTTAGCCCCGGTTGGTAATACCAACCGTGGCTAAAGGTCACCTACCTATATAAGCCACGACCGCCACCTCCTTCCTCATCTGCCTCTTTCTCGTCTTCCTTCAACCGCGCGACGTCGATCTCGAGCTCCTCCATCCCGCCGCCGCCGCGACCCTCTGCGACCCTCCGCACCGGCCCCAGCCCGCAGGGCCCCATCCTCGCCTCGCCTCGTCTCGCGCCCGCCCGCCGCCCTCGCCTCGGTGGCGCGCTCTCCCTCGCCGCCCCATACTTCGCGCCACCACCGCCGCCGTTGGCTCCCGTCGCGCCCGAGCCTGCGCCAGAGCCCGCGTCGCTGTGCCCGAGCCCACACGGCCGTCCTCGCCTCGGCTCTCGCGTGCGTCCGCACGGTGCGCGCTGCCGCATCCTTACTCTCGCCGTCGCTGTACGCCCGCGCCACCGCCTCCCGTCGCGCCCGCGCGCCCTTCCTGGCCGCCGCCACGCCCGAGCCGACCGCCAGCTATCACCGCCATTGTGAAGTAATACGAGGTTGCTACGCTAGCTGGAAAACAAAACTTTTCGACCTCATAAACCAGGATCTACTGCTAGTTATAGGTTACGGGATTACCACTAGACGCGCAGGTGTAGCGGAAGACGACTTGATGTAGTCGTGCGCGTCGCAGCAGGCAGTGCAGTTGCATGGTCGTCCGTCTCAACGTCCCCTTCGCACGGTTCGTTGTCTATAATGGATATTCAAAGAACACTTTATTAATCATGGATACAATCGGAATATAATCATCTTCATGATTAGCTCTAGGGCATATTCCTAACACATTGAAGGTGAAAAATAAAGAAGAAGAAAGAAAGAAAGAAAGGGAAAAAAGAAGAAAGAAGAAAGAAGGAAGAAAGGAAAGACGGAGGAAGAAAGGAAGAAGGTAGGGAGAGAAGGAAGAAAAGAAAGAAAGGAAAAAAAGGAAAAAGAAATAAAAATTTAGTAAATGCTTTTATAAATTTGTAAATGGATTTGTTAGAAAAAATAGGAAAATTGATAATATTTATGTTATTAGTTTCTTGTTTTTCACACACTAACATTTTATACATGTTTTTCTAGGTGAAGAAGAAGATCGAAGAAGAAGAAGAAGAAGAAGATCGAATTAGAAGGAAGAAGAAGATAGAAGGTGAATTGTGTGTAAAAAATAGAAATAGATTTTAGTTGTACAAATAGATTTTAGCACTTAGAGAAATATAGAATTTACAAATAGATTTTAGCACTTAGATTTTAGTTTTAGGAAATTGATATATGTTAGTAATATAATTTAGTTTTAGGAAATTGATTTAGTTTTAGTAATGTATTATGTGTACCACATTCATGCTTTTGATATATATATGGATTTCTATATATAGATGTACATCTAAACCCTAGTGTCTACCCTAAACCATTTTGGTTACTCTAAACCCTTTTATTATTTACTCACACTTTGTTACACACTTGTTTAGGGTTTACACACATACACACACTTAATTTGTTACACACTTTCCATTATTAGCAAATTAAAAGGGTCACACCTTTCCATTATTGCTATATATATTAAGTGTGTACCTTTTTATTAGCAAATTATTACCATAAGTGTCGATTTGATATATATGCGTCTACCCTAAATGTTACACACTTGTTAAGGGTTTACACACACACACACACACACACACACACACACACACACTTGTTTAGGGCCGGTTTGCAGACACACACAATCACAAACACACACACATACTTAGTGTCTACCCTAAACCCCTAAGTTTCTAAACCCTATAGATATACATCATAAGTGTCTACCCTAAACCCGGCCTAAACACTTTTATTACACACACACACACTTAGTGTCTACCCCAAGTGTGCCTAACTCTAAGTGTCTACCCTACCCTAAACCCTTTTATTAGTCACACAAAAGACTAAGTGTACGTCTACCCCAAGTGTGCCTAAACCCCTAAGTGTCTACCCTAAACCCTTTTATTAGTCACACAAAGACACTGTGTCTACCCCAAGTGTGCCTAACTCTAAGTGTCTACCCGGCCTAAACCCTTTTATTAGTCACACAAAGACTAAGTGTCTACCCCAAGTGTGGCTAAACCCCTAAGTGTCTACCCCTAAGTGGTTATACTCTAAGTACATGTTACACACTTATTAGCTTTTATAGTTGTAGAAATGGATGACACAAATGACATGGAGGAATTCTTGTTTTCAATGATCAACGATGGCACTGATCAAGTAGACGACGACACAAATCAAGTAGATGACGGAAGTCAGTACTTGGCGCCAGATGTTGAGCAAGAAAATATCGCGCAAGACAATGTTGCCGAGGTATATATATGTCTACAATATATATGTCTACAAAATCAAAATAATTACAGTTGTATAATTATATTTATAAGTTTTGTGTGTCTACATATACATAGCCGTCTGCATCAACGACAACTACGGGGAAGAGAAAAAATGTACGAGTCCCGAAGAAGCCATTGGAGGGTCGGTACATTATCACGGAATTCGAGGAGGAAACAGGGGCAGTACTTGGACCACATGCACATAGATTTGCCACCAACTGTGGTTACCTTGTAAGGGATAGGCTTCCGATCAGTGCTCGTGAATGGCGGCCAAGGAAAGGACGTCCTGACATTAGTTTTGTCTCTGATCGTGACAAGGAACTAATTTGGCAAGAAGTCCTTCAACATTTCTCGCTGGATACAGAAGATGAAGCTTTGAAGGGGAGAGTTAGGGACTGGGCTATGAAGAGGATGGCAACATATTTCCAGGCCTGGAAGAAGAAATTGCATAATGATTTTATCAAGAAGAACCTTACTCTAGATTTCAACAATAAGGCCTACGTCAAGTTGAGACCATTTTGGGATGACTTTGTATCTTTCAAGACAACCGAAGAGGGCGAAGCACGAGCGCAACTAAACCAACAAAATGCCCGAGAAAAGCAATACCATCATCACATGGGATCAGGTGGCTACAAGACTACCATTCCTAAGTGGGAAAAAGAAGAAGAGGACCTTCAAGCTAGGGGAATCCAACCAGAAGCAGATGACTGGGTTGAGCGCAGTAAGTGGTGGTTTTTTGGTCACGTGGGAGGCAGGGACCCTCAGACCGGGAGATTAACGTATACCGAAGGACTCAAAGAAGCAGCAAGGAAACTGGTTGAAGCTAAAGCTTTGAGGGACCAAGGAGTATGGTCACCAGATAGAGATAAGGATGAGCTGACATATGCCCTGGGGACTGCGGAACACGGTGGGCGAACAAGAGGTCATGGCGCGGTGCCGTGGAAGCATGCCTTCCCTAAAGACAAAGATACATATAGAAGCCGCCATAGAAAGAAGAAAGAGGAGGAAGCTATGAAACTTAGCATGTCGCAAATGCTTAGTGAAGCACGCGAAGTAGCTACTCAAGCAAAAGAGCAAGAAGAGAAAATTGAAGCGAGAATGGCCGAGGAAATCAAAAAGCAAGTGGAGTTAGCAATGAGCTGAATGCAAAGTACTGGATCAGTACCGCAAGTCAACATCAACCCATCAACTCAGTTGAAAAGCAGTTGTGCTTCCACGGAAGTGCCTCAACCTGGTGATGAGGCAAAGCTACTCTTCCCCGTGGATGACATCATAGAACCAAATACACCATGTGAGCTGCACATTCCAGAGGGGCTACCACAATCATGGTGTCTACCGGTATTGTATCTCCTATCGACCCTACGAAAACACCAATATGCCATGGGTCAAAAGTACCAACTGGATATGCTCGCGTCTCGGTGGATATAGTTGAAAAAGGTCATCGCGATGTTCCACTTGACATTGAAGGAGGTGATGGGGAGACGACTTTAGGACAAGCGGAGAAGACATTTATTTGTTGGCGCAAGCGCTATATCATTTTTCCTGGGGCATCACCTCCTATTGTACCATCGCCGCCTCCTCCTCCTCATCCCAGAGACCTAAGTCAACATTCATCACCTGCTGGTCATAGTGTTGCGAGGGATGATGATGGTGAAATGCACGACACGGCTTCCTCCCCAGAACCTCCACGACGTTCTCCAATGCCGACACCGGCCCCATCGCCTCCACGACGGTCTCCAATGCCGCCAGGACGGTCTCCAACGCTGACACCTGCCGCCCCATCACCAAAGAAGAGGACCGCCACAAAAGCAAAGGTGTCGGTCGCCCAACAAAAACCAAAGAGGCAAGCTATAAGGAAAGTTATTGTTAAGATTCCTCAGAAACTTCCATATGAGATGACTGACGAAGAAATAGACGCTTCAGTAAAGTCCGATGTGCAAGCACATTTCCAGAAAATGGAAGACGCCCGTAAAGCAAAGAAAGAAGTTGCACAACCGTTCTTCGTACCTCAATCAGTTCTAAGGCAGAAGTTGGAAGAAAAGAAGAGAAAGCTACGTGATGCTCAGAAGAAATCTCCAATATCGGACTATGATCGCACTCTTGAAAAGATAATTATCGAGACGAAAAGAGCAGGGAAGGGTGTCCCACAGCTCGGGGAACAATCGAAGCAATCAGTGCCCCCGCTAGTTGTTGGGAATGAATATGGTTCAAACATGAGCGTGCTAGAAGACTACAGTGGCCCTAAGTTCAATTATGATGGTCTGGAAGATTTCTTGAAAGGAGCTAATATAACTGCGAATGAATTTTACGGAAATGCACTCATCGCAAATGCCACTGTAGTCGATGAGTTCAAGAGAAGTTATGTACATGGCAGAAGTCTGTACAACCCATCGGCCCTCAGGGGTCTTGGTACGCAAATGCGCAAGTTAAACTCGTGGTACATGGACGCATGTACCAAAAACCCAGATGACGAATGCATTTGCGTCAGAATTAGACAAGAACATTACTTCCGGGGGGATGACCTTATATTTGTTCCATATAGTGAGCTCCACCAACTATGCCACATGGACGCTATAGACAAATCTCTGATGAGCTGCTACTGTCTGTAAGTGATCATTTCTTTTAGTAATCGGACTATAGCATATGTATATGTATATGTATAGTAACTAACTATCCTCAAACATATATATGCAGATTCTTGATGTTAATGCTCAAACGTAAGGGAGACATGGAAATTGGTTTCATTGATCCATCAATCATATTCTCGGATCCAAACACTCCCCGCGATCAATAGATAGCTCAAACGGAGCGGAATTTACAGAGGTTCTTCGTCAACCAAAAGACCAGACAATATATACTCTTCCCCTACAACTTTGGGTGAGTGTTGTTATCGTTTGCACAATTTGTCTTACTTATTACTCAATTCAGCATAAAGATATATATGTTGACTCTATAAACAAATGCAGTTTTCACTGGATACTCATAGTCATCGATATGAGAAGAAGTGCATATATAATCTTTGACTCATTGAGAAAACCGCCGGGGATTACCAAGATATGATAGACACTATCAAGGGGTAACTTTGATCTTTAAATATGGATTCCTGCTCTTTAACTACACTGCAAGAGTTAATTAAGTAATGATCCAATTATTGAGCAGGGTTTGGGCTTGGTTCGTCCCGAAACACCATCCGGAACTAGAAGAGACACTACAGGGTCCTCGTATGTTACCTGTAAGTTCTACTAGCTCTCGTAATCTGTTACCTTATCATGCTTTAACATATGCGTATGATGACGATGGTAATCTTTTCATATCTTACAGTGGATTCTAAGGCAGCCACAAGGCAACAATCTGTGTGGATACTACGTTTGCGAGTACCTCACGGTGTATGCAAGAAGAAATCTTACAGAGAATCTAAAAGTATGTGATATGTATATATAATACATCTATTTTATTTATTTATTGCTATTAACTTAATCTTATGTATATTAACACTTGTTTCTTTATAATGCAAATTGAAGACGCTATGGTTGCAGCAACAAGTGTTGAAAGAAGACCGCCTCAAAGGAATTCAAGAGACATTTGCTGGATTTTTTCTTGAAAAAGTGGTCAAACCTGGAGGCGACTTCTATTACGACCCGGTCGTCCCACTCAAGCCAAATGAAGACGAACATCTGTATGATATTTAAGTGGTGAGAGCGTTCGTGTCTTAAGTCAAGTAACAATGAATAATGATGTAAATTTTATGTGCATATATATATTATACTTATAGAGTTTCATAGCTTATTTGTGTTTAATGTTTGAAAGTAACTTATAAGTGCGTGAATACATGTATTAGCAGCAAATACATGTATTAGAAGCATAGGATACACACATTTGAATACCTAATCTAATTGGAAAACCAAAATAAGAAATACCAAAATCAGAAAAAAAAAGGGTCTTTAGCCCCGGTTGGTAATACCAACCGGGGCTAAAGGGTGCTGCCACAAGTGGCCCGCTTGCGCCACCTGGCGCACCCTTTAGCCCCAGTTGGTATGATCAACCGGGGCTAAAGGTCGAGCTTTAGCCCCGGGCCTGCGAACCGGGGTTAAAGGGGGGGACATTTAGTCCCGAATCCTTAGCCCCGGTTCGGGCACCAGGGCTAAAGGCCCTTACAGACCGGGGTTGAAAGCCAGTTCTGTACTAGTGCTAGTGGTCATGCTTACTTCAGATGTTCTCAGCCCAGCTCAGTCTATCACTTAGACTTCAGATTTCGTGCAGTGTTCAAGAAGCTATGAACACAAAAGGACGCTTTTCCTCTTAGGGGCCACATTCTTGCATACTTTTTTGGATTTGACAACGTGAGTTCTAAACTGAGCATAGAGCAAATATCTCTTGATAAAAGAGAAATAGCAAAGGGAAATGTGCTAGCTAATAACTCCTACTATTTCGCTTCGCGCCTCTGCCTCATTTTCAGTGAGATATGCCCATCAAAGAGAATCGAAGACTCCTCACTTGCCTTGCCACTTCGCGCCTGCCTCGTTGACTGATCTCGTACAATCACTTGCATTTTCCTATGTGGAAAACTTAGCAACTACTCTACCCTTCCCTTAGAGTGGAACTCACAATGTAGCGAGCCAGCCATAATCGGTTTGGAAGTGTTGCAGCTCGCATCCATCAGACCTGGAAATACGCTCTCTTTCTGGAAGTCACTGGCCTAGTATGACATAGAGAAGATGGATGAAATTCGATAAAAGGCCGAAGGCGCGCCTCGAAGCAAGCTCTATTTGAGATTAGAGGCCGCTGGCTTTCCGGTGCAGCCGAGTAGTCATTAGTGAGGATTCGAGTAGTGAGGGACTTCGCTACCAGGTCATCGTAGAGCTCAAGCCACCTATGCTTTTGAACAAGGCACACAGTGTCTTACATTCAAAGACGAAAGGCCGTAGGTGTGGTTCCAATACTTCTTTTGCTACAGCAATCAAGTATGGTTTTGGCACTGATCAAGATTTGTTACATGTTATTAAATCTACACATCAGCAGTTGGAGCTATAGCAGTAAGGAGTTGGATTGAAATAGGCTGGCCTGGCCCTTGCATAGTAAAATCCATTCAACCATTAGAAAGAAAGACTAAGCTAGGTAAGCAAAACGGGTGTCATACAAAAATATCATTGAAATCTCAGGACCAACAGCTTTTTCTTTAAACGAGATCTTCCTTCGTTCATCACTCCGATCTACATCCAGTCCTTCTGGTTTTTTCTAACGACCTACTTTCTTTTCTTCTTACTTACATTACAGGACCCAAGCTACTTTGAAAGGGGTTTTCCAAGGTCAATCAGCTTACTACTCACTCGCATACGTGAATACCTTGCAAGCATACTTTTTTAATAAATAAAAGAAACAGGGCAAAGCGGAAACCCGGGCCCCTGCATGCACTTCTGAACTTCTCACTTGAGAGAGCTCTTTAGTAGACATTCTACATTCTCTTGGTCTCCTTGCTTGGGATTCATTCCTGGCTTGCATTCTACTATTGCCTCAGAGGGGCCCTTACAACATAGAATAGGCTACTCTGACCAAACCTCTAAGGTGAGGATCCTCCTCGAGTTCTACCGGGACCTAGCCCACCCAAATCCAGTGTTTTTAGTGAACTTGTACACCTTTTTCTTTCTTATGCGCACGCAGAATCAACCTTACATGCCATACGTGACTGCTTTCATGCAAGAGGAATTTGGGAACAGGTTATTCCTTCTAATCTTTGGCCAATCTTATTTTCTCTAAATTGGAAAGTATGGTTGACCCGTAATCAATCAAATAATGGAGATAATTAGAAATCCGTTTTTTATTCGGGGGATCTATGGCAGCTGTCTACGATCGAAGGAATGATAAAACTTCTGTTCATCATCGAATGCTAGCAGGATGATCCACAGGCAAATAGAGAAGAGCATATTTCTTTGCTTGTGAAAGCTACTTGTAGGGAAAGAACAACCATCAGTGTAAGTCTATCTATTGGTTTTTTGTACCCACTGAACGTAATAGTTGTAGGCGACTTGCTTGTTTGTAGGCGGAAGTCTTCTTCCATGGATTTTCCCATGATTGTAGCATTCAGATCTGCCTTATTGACCGGCTTTGGTTGAGCAACTGAGAAAGATACATTTCTTTCACGGTAACTGCCTACATAACTAGTCTTCCTCTTTTCCAGGAATCAAGTCTCAGACCATATGTAGTTCTCTTTTTCTCGTTTTTATGCAATTATGAAAAATCATTTTGATGGAGATTTGTAGCATCATTCAAGTAAATACAAATTGAGATCGTAGAAACATGAGCTTGTGATATAGCTACACCTAATTCCAGACCGGTTAATGCTAGAACTATAAATAAGGGACCAAGATCTCCTATGAAATAGAAAATATTATTCAAAAATAGCATAGTCCAAGCAAACCCACTTAAAATCTTTACTGAACTATGACCGGCCATCATATTAGCAAATAAACGTATTCCTGAGCTTAATGCACGAAACATTTCCGGAAAGACCACCTATTTGTTCGTTTACCAGGTTCAGCACAAAATCATAAATAAGCTCCACCAAGGATTGCCATGCATTTGGCACTGACTTCCCCCCCCCCCTTTCGTAACAACTAAAACCAGAAGTAGGACCAAACCGAGAGTGAGTAGCATAGACAAGGATAGATTTGTGAATGAGAAATAAAAGTGGCCTATATTCAGATCCAGAATTGGGTGAATTCCAAATTGATCCAATGGGGTGCCGCTGGGAATTATGTCGGTCCTTTCCCACACATTGTACAGATCACGTATACCTTGCCCTAAATTAGTATTTTCAATCCCGTTCGCATTAATATCAGCGAGCATGCCGCTATAGCTTTCGCCATTCCGGACTCGGGGCAAGAGTACTTCACGTCGGAAAACCCGGTGAGCTTCGTAATCCGGCAGAATCCTCTGGGATTCGTTCAAATAACGACTAATTTTCAACAAAATTAGGACCCCACAATTCTCTTCATGAGTTGCTTCTGGTTCCACCGTTAAAAACCTACGAGTGGGTTTGATTTTCATATTAGCCAATATTCGATTTCTTCTCTTCATATCAATATCAGTGGAACTCAATCTAGTCATCATCATCATAGCGCTATACAGTAAGATTTGGAAGATCTGCTCCCAATCCAAAAAGAGAAAGGGAGACTTTGAGATAGGATAGGGGTGGGCGTTGGTTTTTCCAACGAAAAACTAATTCGAACACGAACTTCCATGACAAAACAAAATGCTAGTTGCCTTCTAACACATAAACTTCCGCGCTTGTCCCATCGACGAAGGCCAATGAGACTACTATACGCGTTTTCCGAGGAGCAACATGAGACTTTATTTTCCTTTACAAGAAAGATGGCCATCAGAGAGCAGTGAAATATAGAGGAATCTATTTACTAGGAAAAAGTAGAGCTGAGAGTTCGGTGGAAGGGGAAACCATTCCCGTATGGAGCCAGCCTCCCTTAAAGGAATGTCTATATGGGGTCACCACTCTTTTCAGTAGAAGACTGAGTGGGAAGCAGCGGAAGACGAAGCCAATCGATAAGGAAAGGTGTAGTGAAAGTCCTACAGGCTCGTTCAGATGGCTAAATTCGTATTGAAGTAAGAAGGGAGAGATGCCAATAATAATACCAAATGGGGGTCGGCTACGAAGATTTTTCTCCCGACTCCAGAGGCTAGGTAATAATAGAAAGATGAAGAGAAGTGGGCGGGCATGAGGTATCACAGGAATCTTCATGTTCAAATGTGAATGAAAGCTTTAATCACATCTGGATTTTCTAATCCTAACTTTTGGAGAGTGGATCTATCCAATTATAATCCCCCATCCGCCCTACTCGTAATACAATAGCAATAGTAAAGACAGGAAAAAGACTTTTGAAAAGAAAAGAGAAGTTGTGGTACTTTCATCATGATAACCAGATCCTTGATCATCTGCATTCCCTTCCTTATGTTCAAAGTGGAGGGTGATACATCTAAGAGAAATAGATTCTTCCATATAACGTACTCTCTTGCTTGTCTTCATGAAAAAGTGCAGAAGCCTGTATCAATGAAGAGTAGGCCGGTACCAGCAGAAGATAGTAAATAGTGTTTTTGTTAGCCACTGCACTCACACTGTTCGTTCGGAAAGTAAGTCCTCCTAAAGATTGTTCTCCCCAACCCAAGTTCAAGACGACCTACCTAAGAGTACAAAAGATGGACAACCAAAAAGCGAGTAACGAGTAAGAGAGCTAGGGTGACTAGCCCTACCCTCCGTCTTCCTTAGAAAGATAGGTTGGTACCTCTGCCTGTGAAAAGAAGAGAGAGACCACTTTAAGAAAAGAAAGGTTGTCCACAAAAGAAGTTGCTCAAGCAAATACTGTTCGTAAGTTCGTTACCAAAAGCTGAGTGAAAGGGGTTAGTTGCTAAGGGATAATAAAGAACTTTCGATGGAAAGCGAGACAAAGGCGTATACTGTGTTCCGATAGCTGGTAACCAATACCCGGCCCCTATTGATTCTTACAGAAATCCTGTGAAAAGAAGTGTTCTCTTTCTCCAGCGAAAAGAACTGTCTCGCAGGAAGATCAAAATACTTACTATATGTGCGTTTATGTATCAACTCTTATATAGTCTAGTTTTCCCTCCCTTTCTAGAGAAGGAATCAATTCCCCTTTTTGAATGTACAAAAATTGGTGGAGCTCAGCATGTCTGGAAGCACGGGAGAACGCTCTTCTGCTTATATTATTACCAGTATTCGATACTGGGTTATTCATTACTATACCTTCCTTATTCATTGCGGGTTGGTTATTCGTCAGCACGGGTTTAGCTTACGACGTATTTGGAAGTCCTCGGCCAAACGAATATTTCACGGAAAGCCGACAAGGGATTTTCTTAATAACTGGGCGCTTTGATTCTTTGGAACAACTCGATGAATTTAGTAGATCTTTTTAGGAGGCCTTCCATGACCATAGATCGAACCTATCCCATTTTGACAGTACGATGGTTAGCTGTTCACGGATTAGCTATACTGGAATGACAACACATATGATAAGATAATCTGTACACGATACAAAATAACGACACGACACGCAATCTTATGACTACAGTATCGCCATCATCTTTGACAGCAATCATGACAGGCCGCGGTATTAGCGTTAGAGAAAGGAAAGGACTTGAGGTCCGTCCACCTACAACTAATAAAGCTCCGCCTTTGGGGACTACTACAATAGATAGGCATTTGAAGGACCAAACCACCTACTGAGGACTTTGACACCCAGCCCTTAAGAAGCTAAATCTACAACTTTGGGATACGCATTTACAGACTTCAAAAGATAGATACAATGTTGTTACCCACCATGCATGCAAATATTAGTTCTATGGACTACTAGTACCAGGAACGTCATCTACTACAGCGAAACTCCCGGTGGACGCTTTTCTAACTGGTTTAGCCTCTGGAGTGGGGAGGAAGAACACCCTCTAGACCAGGATAACTTACTAATTCAATTGACAAAGCGTCCTATTTGCTAGATTTCTAGTCGTTAGCTCTTAGTGAAGACGAATTAGACTGCCTGATAGACTAATACTTCCTTTTCTTACCCGGCCAAAAAGCTATATATTTTAAATAAGAGCACATCTAGTGTCTAGAATAGGACTCTTTCTTGGAACTACTTATTTGCTTTCAAAAGACGTGATGAATCGAGAGATCTAGTCTTTCCTAAGAGATAGGAAAGACTAGCTGGATCAGGTTAAGGGAAGGAAGTACGGGTCAAGTAAAGAAATACAACTGTTATCCACGAATAACCTTTTCTCATATGAATACCGTGCGCCAGTAAGTAGTCCATCAAAGCTAACCCGGGTTAACTACTCTCTAGGAAGCTTCCCCGTCCTAATCTAAGGAATGAATGAGGGAAAGTCTTGTCTCTTCTTTTCCGACACCCACTTCTGGATTGCCAATTCTCAGATTTCTCGGTTCCTGAGACCCTTCTTTGGCTCGCCTTGACGGATTACTTCGATTACTACCGGACTTCCAGATTAGCTGCTTTTTACGCTTCACGCCTTTCCTTGCTGGGGTGGTGTCTTTCGTAGTCAGAAGCCTTATTTGGCCATCAGGCATTATGTAGTTGGCACGGGATGCGTACTCCTCTCCTCCTATTTGAACCGAAGAAGCAAGGGATTTTTCGCAAACTAGTGCTAGTTGTTGACGATGAAAAGAATGCGAACCGAAGACCCCTTCCTCTCGAAGTGCGGTGCGTGCCATCGTAAGTGTGACCCTCCATCTCATATCATATTTATTCATTCAGCAGAAACATAAATCTACTCGAGGAATCACTCCTTTCTTCTTCATTATATATAATCTAAGGGATGGCTATGATAAAGAGTAGGATTTTGAAATTCCTGATCCCCATCCTTAGCCAAAGCAAAGTCCGTCCCTCCTTCCTACTTAGCTCTCCTCACACGAGAAGCATAGGCCGTAGGTTGATCTCATGCATTACTCAACCAAGTCAGATAAAAAATGATGATCTTATCAACGAAAAGGCGCGCAGCGAGATAACAAACACATAAAAAAGGATATGCCCTAACTATATGCATGCCCCAAACTCTATATATGAACTTTATAAATAAGGCAAAGAGAATCTCATCTCCTCACAGTTCCTTGCCAGCGGATCTTAGTGCCCTTCAAGCTCCCCTTGCAGTTGTGGATAAGAACAAACATCGTTCTAGCCAGCTAGTGAGAGTTTCCCCATTTTTCTTTGATCTGGCTAATCAATTTTCAGGTTTTTTGATTTCCTTCAATGCCTCTGGTGCATAGTCAGACTTGCAGGGGCAGCTCAATCAAGTAGAGACAAGACCGGCGGTTGAAGCTAGGCAGTGGAATCCAAGAGATAAGAAGTAGTATAGAGATAAGAAAACAGGATTCAAAGTAGTAGTAGTTGAAATAAGATAGAGCAAGCAAGAGTAGTAGTATTGGCAAAGAAGATTGGAATTATTGTATCCACCAACCGAAGCTTCCTCTCCCTCTAACAAAGCAATGGAATGAAATTAGAATCCTCATCCAAATACCTTCAACAACACCCTTAGAGTCCTGGACTTGAAAGAATGCGATGTCATCTTGGGTTGTGATTGGCTCTATAAACATAGCCCATTTGCCCTCAATTTGAAGACCAGAGAATTTCTCATTACCTTAGAAGATGATACTCTCCTCTCATTAAAGGATTGCACATCTCAAGACACGTACACTGAACAACTGAAAAGGATAATGAACAAGCTTCTCAACAAAGGCATTTCTGGTTTCATTCTGCATCTCAATAGCTTATCTCTGCAGGCACCACACTCTTCCTCCGGCTATTTCAGCCTTACTGCAACAATACTCTGAAGTCTTTCAGGAGCCCACTACACTCCCTCCTCACCATGATATTGACCATGTCATTCCATTGCAAGAGGGAGCAACCGCACCCAACATCCATCCTTATCGTGTGCCTCACAAGCAGAAAGATGAAATGGAACATCAAATTCAGCAACTACTCAAAAATAAAGTCATCAGACATAGCCAGAGCCCCTTTCCTCTTGTGATTCCGATTGCGACTCGGACTGTGACGGGCCCATTCCGTCATGGATGTGTGCCAACCCGAAGATTTTAGGGGCTATAATCTAGAACTTACCCGCGATTTCTATTTATCCAGACCTTCAGCCAAGTAGACTATGGAAACAATCTGAAAGGTGTTGACTTCGTGAACGAAAGCTCCTTCCTGAATAAAACGAGACCGACGGAGAAAGAAACCAAAGCTGGAGAAAGAAGAGCGGAGCCAAGGTTGGATCGATCATGCCTTTCAAAGCTCAGTAAAATAGAAAAATCTTAAGAGAAGCGTTTGTTCCGCTTTATCATGAAACTTTTTTTTCTTCACACACATATTATCGTAAAGAGTGAAACCTCATATGTGCATTTACATCCTCGATCATTCTTTTGAGTTCTATTAAACCCTTCTTTATCTAGGCAGCTTGCTTACTACAGCCCCTGGATTTGGTTCAAAACAAAGAGATTCGTTCCTAGGAGAGATAGGAATAGAAGGGTCTGTTGCTAGCTTGTGTTTCATCACCTTGGGATCAATGCTAGGCATATCGCTCGCACTCCATGCAAAGATGTCCACATTGCGAGAAGGCAAGAGGGATATCAATCAAAGCAAAGGATTCTCTTCGGTCAGGGCTTATATATGCTCTTCAAGCAAGACGAATGGTATCGATGCACCGCTCTCAGGCGAGATTGAATATAGGGAGGAATGAATAGTAATGATTTACGATTCGAGGAATGAATCCGGCATCAAGTAAACTAAGGAAGAAAACAAACAACACTTTTAGAACAAACAGAGAGCGAGTGATGCCCAGGAGCGGTATCATGAGGGAAAGCATTGGGCTATACTAAGCAAAGCAAACCAAGGGATACAAAAATGAGAAAAGCAAACCACTGCCTTCCTGTAGAGGAAGAGAGGAAATAAACCCTTCCTCATGTGGGTATTAGCAAGGTTGGAGTATTTATATTGACGGATCGAGGTCCTTGGCCTTCGCTTTGCTTATGAATCTTGATTTCTTTGCTTTCCAAGGCATACCTTGTGACTTACCTGTCCCCTCGTAAATACATACTCACAAAGGTCTAGACCCCTATTCGCTGACCACCGGGGTCAATCTTTCTAGTAGCAAGAAAAAACCTATACTTCTTATTCAATACGCATACCTCTTGTAAAAAACTAGTTTAGCGGTGACTTCTTTCTATCTCGGTTATCCCTTGGATACTATTTTAATGATAAGTACTGGGAATTCCTGCTATCCCTTTCCAACAACTAGACAACTTCGGTGCATCTATACTTTTTGACCGTAACTAATATACTGAAAGGACCATGATGCCTAAGAGGGGGGGGGGTGAATTAGGTCACTTAAAAACTCTACTCAAAACTAAGGCCTCTTTTTGTTACTTTAGCAAAACCTATGCAAAAGGTATAAACGAGATGTGCAACTAAGGTTTTGTTAAGTGTTGCTATCTCTACCGCAAAAGATCACAAGATAAACAAAGTAAGTGCGGAAGGTAAAGAGCAAGGTAGAGATAAAAACTTCCATCGACGACTCCGGTATTTTTACCGAGGTATCGAGAAGCGCGCAAGCTTCCCCCTAGTCCTCGTTGGAGCCCCTCGCGAGGAATCCCGCGCAAGGGTCAAGCTCCCGGTCGGGTAACTCCGTGGATAGCCTCGGGCTCTCCCCACGCACAAGTGGGTCTCCGATGTGCCTTCCGGCAAGCCTCTCCCGGATGCTCTCCACCATCTTCACTATCAAGCTTCCGGCCGAAATGCCACGGGCCTTGTTCCGTTCGGTACACCGGTGGCGGCCACACCACAAACACGGTTGGTGTGATCGCGCAATATTACAAGCCCCACCGAGTACAAGCTTTGTGCGCACAAGCACCCTTTGATCAAGAGGTTTACAAACCTCACTAACACTAGGCTTACACCTAGAGCAAGTACAAGAGCAATGGTCTAACTAGCCTATGCACTTCGCAAAGCACAAATGCTAATCACCGAGTGTATCACTAAGCTCTATGCATATGGAGATCACTAGAATTGTGTATCAACACCTTGGAATGTTTCCTCAAGTCTCCACACCTTCATTTGGCCAGCCAAGGGTCATATATATAGGCCCCAAGCCAAATGGAGCCATTGGTACCTTGATGCAGCTCCTCTGCGTAGCTCCGGACGCATGCAACAAGGGGGTCCGGACTAATCGCTGTGCGTCTGGACCTTCCAACGGTCTTCTGCGCATAGCGGCTGACAGTGGGTCCGGATGCTGTCTATGGTCCGGAGTCCACAGTCCAGACAGCGTCCGGAGTCCTCACGCGCCTCTGTAACCTCTTTGCATAGAGTCCGGATGCCACTGTTGGTCCGGACCCTGTGCTCCTGTCAGCGTCCGGAGGCCTTGGAGCTCTTGGGTTCTTCTCTGTGTGCGTCCGGACGCAAGCACCTTTGGTCCGGACTCCCAATGTTTATAGCGTCCGGACCTGCAGAATTTCGTAGACCAAATCCTAGGTGTCCGGACGCATCTGCAATGGTCCGGACCCTCCTATTTATAACGTCCGGAGCCCTTTTTCTTCACTGTTTTCATCCGGGCTGATTTCCAAAAGTCTGGACGCTCGTCGCCTCACGTCCGGAAGACTTTGTATCTTCATGGTCTTGCTTCCGAGTAGGTTCCATCCTCCATGCTTGAACTCTTCTTGATCTTTTAGGTCTTCTATATGCTTCAAATGTCTTTCTTGCGGTGTTTCCTAAGTCCAAAGCATGGTTGCACCCTATCGGACTACAAAATAAACACTTGCAAATACGTTAGTCCAATTTGGTTGTGTTGATCATCAAACACCAAAATCCAAACTATATGGGACATGGGGACCATGTTCCTTACAATCTCCCCCTTTTTGGTGCTTGATGACAACATGACCAAAACAAGCAAATAATATAAGATGCTCAACTAAAAACATATCTACTTGCTAGGATGCAATGCAATGGCAAGTTTATATGATACTAGTTTATACCAATTGAAGCTCATACTATGATTACATGTCTTGCCCTTGCACATGTCCCCTTGTGGTATTATGGATTTATACTCCCCCTAACTCCATAATCCACTTTCCTCCCTATCTTGGACCGAAATATATGATCTTTTGTTTTGGTCCTTCAAATTCTCCACCTTTGGAATCAAACACCGAAAAGGAAGACATTAGTAGCACAAGGGAGGGCCAAGTTTTGTGATCCTTTGTATGTGGAGTGAAATTGATCACAAGACTTGACTCTCACATTACATAAACTAAACTCCCCCTAAGTGTATGCATACATATAGTGGATGGCAAAGCATATGCATAACCGGCAATTTGCACAAAGGAGTGTAATTTATATAATGCATGGAGAAAGCATTTAAAAGATACCAAAAAATGAAATGTAATGATACTTATGGAAGTTAATCCTTGCTTTTCTCCGGGGACTTCATGTTCCTTGCAATGAGACTACTACAAGCATGATAGACTTGAAATAGGTGTTAGTCTCAAAGCTTCCAACTTGTAGATTAGCTCCCCCTAAAAGTGTGCATACAAGCTTAGAATACTTGTAGGAGATATGCACATTGACTCTTAAGGTCAAGATACCAAATGAAAAGTAATGTCACATTACTCTTACTTGGTATTTGGGGTAAGCTATCTACAATTTGGTACTTTGGCACATATAAGATAATCAATTAACAAGAGAGCTATGTGCCGTGCTCCTAAACATTTTAAGAACATGTAGGTTGCTCCAAGGGTAAGAGTGATACCGAGCAATCCTACCATATGATATCCTAGTGTATGCATGACAAGAATTTAGATATGCAAATGCAATTCCTAGGCATGAAGGGAACTAGATGCTTATTGAATTTGAAAGATAGAAATCTAGTTACCTAAACATGGGAAGGGGAACTTGGGTAAGTATTGTTCACTAACCCACTTGGCAATAGTACCAATGATCATCATGATGCATCCCATGTAATGCACCCAAACTTTGCCAAGTCTCCAAATTCCCCAAAAATTCATCGGGCTTCTCACTTTTCCTTTGGAATCCAAACCTTCTTGGTGATCTTCATGTTGGAAATGATTTCCTTTGGCACCCAAAAGCGTTTGGCTCCATTGTTGGCTTGCTTGGTTATCTTGATGGCCACCACCTTGTCATTTTTCTTCCTCTTCAAGAGATAAGGTGCGGAGGCCTTCTTGTCCACCTTGTTGGTGTAGGTGTTGGAGAACTTGCTTGTTGGATTTTTGTTTTTATCTTTCTTCTTAGCTCCTCCCCCATTCTTCTCTTTGCACATGCAGGACTTGTGACCTTCTTTGTGACAAAGGTAGCAAACCACGGTTTCACCCTCATCAAGCTTCTTCACTCCCTTGATGGTGTTATCTTGATGAGGTTGGGCTTGTTTCTCTTTGCTTTTGACTTGTGTCAAGTCCCTAGTAAGGCGATCCACTTCTTGCCTAAGTAGCTCATTCTCCATTGCAACATCTTATGTGCATGTTTCTACACACACATTCTCAAAACAATCTTGATTGCATAGGGGTGAGTCTAATAAATCAATGCAAGAAGTTGAGGCATCCTTTTTAGGCATGTCAAAAATAGAATTTTTCTTTTTAGGTGCCTCAGTGGGGGTTTTACCATTGTCTTCAATATTAGCAACTTTGTTGTTAGCTCATCACAATGTTTGCATATGGTTTCCATTTTAGCAAGCAAACAATTGTATGCATCTTGTAAGCTAGCTAACTTTGCTTTTAGTTTCTCATTTTTCTTTATTAGTTGCTTATCATTGATTGTGCATTCATTTGTGCTTGCACTAGACTCTAATTTCTCAATTTTAGTAGTTAGCTCAACATTAAGATTGGCAAAAGTTTCATATTTCTCAAGGATGGTATTGTATGCATTTTGAGAGCTATCTACTTTAGCTTTTAGATCATTGATTTTCTTTTGTTGGCTAGTGCGCTTTAGCATATTTAAGGTTATCTTGCAAAAGTTGCTCATAAGAAGGTAAATCATCATCACTATCACTATCACTAGAGCTAGAGATTTCGTTACCCCGTGCCATAAGGCATACTCGTGAAGTGCTTGATGATGATTGCTTGCGGTCATGCCTCTTGTGTTGGGCTTCATCATCGCTTGATGAGTCACTCCAACTCTTGATCGCGGTGAGGGCCTTAACCTTGCAACCCTTCTTCCTTGTCTTGGGTGTGGGCTTGTTTCTTGGACAATCTTCAACAAAATGCCCTCTCTTGCCACATCTATAGCATCCTTTCTTTCTTTGCTCTCTTCTTTGATTTGAGAAGATGCAATCTTCTATTTGGATAGGCACACCCTTGACATTGAGCTTGCGAATCATCTTCTCCACTCCTCTAATGAGCTTGATAGTTTCTTCTTCATCAATGGAGGAGTCGGAAGAGGTGGAGGCTTGATCATCATCACTTGATTCATCATCATCATCATCATCATCATCATCTTCTTCACTTGAGGAGCTTGAGCTTGTCTCAACTTTCTTGTTCTTCTTCTTTTTGCGCTCTTTACATGTGAGAGCAATTTCTTTGCTTGATGAAGATGCTTCTTCTTGACCCATCTTGTGTGACATCTCAAATGCCACTAGCTTGCCAATGAGGATGGCCAGGGTCATTTTGCTTACTTCCTCCAAGTTGTGAAGAACGGTGATGATGGGTGCATATTTGTCATGTGGTAGCACCAAGATGATCTTCCTCGCAATGTCCTCATCTTTTAGCTTTGTCAAACCTATGGAATTGAGCTCATTGACAATTGGATTCAAACGCGAATACATGTCCTTAACAAGCTCATTTTCATTCATTTTGAAGGAATCGTAGGTTGACATAGTTAGACAATGTTTTTGCTCACGGACATTGCTTGTACCGTCATGGAGCTCATGTAATTTTAGCCAAATTTCATGGGATGTTTGTAATGTAAAAACTTGGTTGAACACATCCACACTAAAAGATTCATACGAGCAATTTTTAGCTCTAGCATTGAAATGAATTTCCTTTTCATCACTCGCGGTGGGTTTTTCGGGATTTCTTAGGGGTTTCATCCCGTCATGAGTGACTCTCCAAACACATATATCAACCGCTTCTAGGTAGCAAGCCATTCTAGCACTATAGTAGGGAAAGTTAGTGCCGTCAAAGTGTGGGGGCCTAGAGGTATCCATCCTTCCTTCTCCTAGAGACATCGACTCGAAGGCGGTGAAGCCTAAAGTCCAAAGATGAGCCAACCAGCTTTGATACCAATTGAAAGGACCATGATGCCTAAGAGGGGGGGGGGTGAATTAGGTCACTTAAAAACTCTACTCAAAACTAAGGCCTCTTTTTGATACTTTAGCAAAACCTATGCAAAAGGTATAAACGAGATGTGCAACTAAGGTTTTGCTAAGTGTTGCTATCTCTACCGCAAAAGATCACAAGATAAACAAAGTAAGTGCGGAAGGTAAAGAGCAAGGTAGAGATGCAAACTCCCGTCGACGACTCCGGTATTTTTACCGAGGTATCAAGAAGCGTGCAAGCTTCCCCTAGTCCTCATTGGAGCCCCTCGCGAGGAATCCCGCGCAAGGGTCAAGCTCCCGGTGGGGTAACTCCGTGGATAGCCTCAGGCTCTCCCCACGCGCAAGTGGGTCTCCGATGTGCCTTCCGGCAAGCCTCTCCCGGATGCTCTCCGCCGTCTTCACTATCAAGCTTCCGGCCGAAACGCCGCAGGCCTTGTTCCCTTCGGTACACCGGTGGCGGCCACACCACAAACGCGGTTGGTGTGATCGCACAAGATTACAAGCCCCACCGAGTACAAGCTTGGTGCGCGCAAGCACCCTTTGATCAAGAAGTTTACAAACCTCACTAACACTAGGCTTACACCTAGAGCAAGTGCAAGAGCAATGGTCTAACTAGCCTATGCACTTCGCAAAGCACAAATGCTAATCACCGAGTGTATCAGTAAGCTCTATGCATATGGAGACCACTAGAATTGTGTATCAACACCTTGGAATGTTTCCTCAAGTCTCCACACCTTCATTTGGCCGGCCAAGGGTCATATATATAAGCCCCAAGCCAAATGGAGTCGTTGGTACCTTGATGCAGCTCCTCTGCGTAGCTCCGGACGCAGGCAGCAAGCGGGGTCCCGACTAATCGTTGTGCGTCCGGACCTTCCAACGGTCTTCTGCGCGTAGCGGCTAACAGTGGGTCCAGACGCTGTCTATGGTCTGGAGTCCTCACGCGCCTCTGGAACCTCTCTGCATAGAGTCTGGACGCCACTGTTGGTCCGGACCCTGTGCTCCGGTCAGCGTCCGGAGTCCTTGGAGCTCTCTCTCTCTGACTCCCTCTGACTAGGATGGTAGCTAGCTTCACTCCAAAAATAAATGTAGTAAATGTGGGGGCTAAGGTTTCACCGTCGGTAAGATTGGGCTCGCTGAACCCGTCTCCCCCCTGATTGGGATCTGAATGGAAGGGTGGGTTAAAAAACCATGGCCAGCCCCCCTCCAGAAATATCGCCAGTAGGTTACTGATGGGATGCTAGCTGCCGATATACAGGAAAACCGTGGTGCAGAGGACGAGCAAGAAGACTGTGCTAACACATATCCCTTCAATTTCTTGGTTCTACAGAAGATGTATGATAAAGAGCTGGCATTAAGTCATGCAACGCGCTCAGGCTTTGTA
Organism: Microstegium vimineum; assembly: GCA_022036555.1. Taxonomy (NCBI): domain Eukaryota; kingdom Viridiplantae; phylum Streptophyta; class Magnoliopsida; order Poales; family Poaceae; genus Microstegium; species Microstegium vimineum. The sequence goes on along the minus strand of CM039120.1, from coordinate 38,529,470 downwards.
TTATAAGAGGAAAGACTCTCTCCAGTATAGATTGAATGTATGGCGCTTTCTTACAAGACAGCTACTGAAAAAGGCTACTTCTTCAATCTGCTGAATGCCCTATTCCATATGAAAGACTGTCTATCTTTCCCAAGCGTATACTTTTGTTCTATAAGCAAATAAAGCATACTTCTTTTGCGGATCAAGCAGTCTTCTACCTTGGTGGGTAGCGGAGAAGAAAAGAAAGGGTTGTTCTTGCTAGCGGGAAGGAAGGAAAGAACTACTCCACTATCGACGGGCTCCTATCAAGATATACTAGGGAGAGTCCTCATTCGTAGGGGAAGCGATATAGAATGGAAGCAAGAAAGGAGGGTAGGTGCTCTTTCTCTTGGCAAATTGAAAGAAGCTAAAGGAGAACATGGCGAATTGGAAGGGAACTATCTGCGGACTAATTACTAGTATGATCGAGTTCTTCTATAGAAAGCGGGGGAGTCAAGCCAAGTAGAAGACAGATCTACTGACGGACGGATACCGCTAACTTACTATGCTAGAGAAAAGGCGACCAAATGGAAGAGTCATATAAAGAACCCTGCATTTTCAAGATGGAGGACAGATCTATTGCTTTCTAAAGAGATGTAAGCAGTACGGGAGAAAGCTCGACCACAGGGAAAAAGGGTTACTCACTAGCATGCGATATCCATCAATACGATCCGATGTCTGCGCTCAAGCCGAACCTGATATGCGAACAAACAGGGTTAGCGGAAACAGGAAATGTAGTAATTCGAGTAAGTCCAACCTTCAAGGAAGAAGGAAGGCAATCCGTCGCTTGTTCGTTGCAAGTTCTTTCCTTTCCTCTGCTCCATCTCCATCCCCTGCTCTTAGATTAGAGTGAACCCCGAAACTAGTTTAGTGCCTGAACGAGATTGCTGGCACTTATGACGAGAAAACGAACTCTTTCAAGACCATTAGAGTATAAAAGGTATTGATTACTCATTGCATGCACATATGGCTAAGACCTGACGTGATGACACAGCAATGTTTTGATTGCATTCTGCATGTGCATGTTCAATTATTTGAAGAAATTACATTTATAAAATTAAATGGTTCACGGTCAACATAATTGCGGTTAAAATCATAATTTTGATTCAATGGGTTTATTTAAACAAAATAAGAAAATTATTATGGTCCATACAGTAGTAATTTCAGGAGAATAAAGGAGTTTTTCTATTTGTAGCAAGCTAGTCTGTTTTTTCTTCTAGCGAGACATATGATTTGATACCCTTTTTATTTTGGCGTGGTCGATAGTAGTAATTTTTTTAGGCCTACACGCAATAAAGTTGGTTGTGTTAATTATCGAGATATCCGAACTCTGGAGAAGGGTTTTAAAAGTTTTAATCCTGGGATCTTGCTTTCGTTGATTTTTTTTCCGCTAATTAATTTTTTTTATTATTCATCCTATTTAACTATGAAGCGTGTGGAGTAATAATTTTTATTACTATATTATTATTTGAGTCTATAAATAATTCGGTCTAGAATTGTACATAGTAATTTACCATAATAGTCATCTAGGTGTATGATATTCAGTTAAACTATTTTATTACTAATAATATCATTTGTGTCTATAAATAATTACCGTATGCACCTATGTGTTATAAAATTTATTGTAATACTCACCGACGTGTCCGGTCTATGAAGAGACCATTTTTATTACTAATATTATCGTTTGGACTATAAATAATCCTGTGTCTACAATGTAAAAAGTTTTATTTAGGTGTATAAATAATTATGTCCAGACATGTACACAACAAATTTATTGTAATAGTCACTGGTATGTCCGATGTCCAATCAGACTATATTTATTAATCAAAGATTCATTTTGGACAACAAATATTTGTTTCATGACCCGTGAGCAGTCAAATTGACTATCGTAATCACCAGGCGTCCGGTCTCTAGCTGGACTATTTTTATTAATATCATTATCATTTGGGCATATAAATAATTACGTCTAGATCTATGGATAGTAAAATTTGTTATAATAGTCACTGGAATGTTTGAACTCCATGGAGGCCATTTTTATTACTAATATTATGGTTTGGTTTTATAAATAATTCCGCTAGGAGTTGTGACGTTGTAAGTTTTATTACTAATAATATCATTTGGACATTGTAAAATTTGTTGTAATAGTTCTCGAAATATCCGTTTTGTGAACCTGTGATTTTTTATTACTAAGAATTATAATTTTGTTTATAAATAATTCCATTCGAATTTTGAGTAATCAAATTGACTGACATATTCACCTAGCTGTCCAATCTATGGCTAGCCAATTTTTTATTACTAATACTATCATTTAAGCTTATAAATAATTTTCTCTAGACACGTGAGCATTCGATGTCTAGAGACGAGATAATTTTTATTACTAATAGTATTATTTGGGTCTATAAATAATGAGACATGTGAGTAATAAAATTGGTTGTCATTGACATTCAGGCGTTAGGAAAGTTTTTTTATTACCGATATTATCATTTGAGTATAAATATTTTTGTTTGGGCTTGTGAGCAGTAAGTTTGCTTGGGGGTTTGATATATTTTTATTACTAATATTATCATTTGTGTCTATAAATATTTCTATTTGGACTATGAGGAGTAAGTTTGTATATATTCTGGGCCAATAATAATTATGTCTAGACCTTTGAGTGGTAAATTTAACCATGATAATCAACGGGGTGTTCGGTATCCGAACGAAGTAATTTTTGTTATAAATGCTATAATTTGTACCTATAATAAAATTTGTTATAACATTCGCATGTCTGGTATCCGGTCAATTTATTTTTTATTACTAAGTATATATGGTACGGTAAATTTGCAATGGAGCCATGAGGGTTTATGCATCTCATTATGGACAGTTAGCTGGCTCCACGGTCTTAATTATACCCTTAATCAATACGTAGTACCATGCATGATGACCAAGAATGAACTGGGTTTGCTTCCATATGGTTTGGAGAAATTTCTGTGATCATCGTCACCTGCTGCTAAAATAAATGACGGGAGGACAACCAACCGCAGGAAACAGCGGCGATACAAGATGACGCGGGGCATATGACGGCCATAGCGATAGCCATGTTGGACTACGTCACGCGTCTGCGGTGCAGATGGCGGCCATGGCGGTAGCCATGGACTACGTCATGTACCCTCGGCAATAGAACGACGATGCTGTTTCTTCTTGTACTTCTACGAGCGGTGGTGGAAGCAGCGGTAGGAGCGACCATCCGTTGGCAGAGCGCTGCGCGATTTGCTTGAGCCAGTTCGAGGACGGTGACGGGTGCAACATTGCCCAGTTGCCACCACGAGTTCCATCGGAGCTGCATTGCGAATGTGGAGCCGTAGACGTCGGGAGGTGCAAGGACGTTGTCGTCGTAGCTGAAGGGAACCCGGGTCATGGCAACCGGCCAACGGCGAGGCCGTCGGCGAGGAGGGTGATGGAGATGCATGCCACTGTGGCCGAAGGAGGGAGGAAGCGAGTGGCTGTCATGGATGGAGGAGAAGGCTTGACGCCGCCGTGGTCGCAGGAGGAGGGCCAGAAAACCTCCTATATATAATACAGACGTAATGACATGATCAATGCAAGTTAATGAGTATTTCAAACGAAATTTGCATGCTCTTTATGGCTGTGCATGGCAGTGCGGTAGGCCACTAGGTTTGCATGCTTTTTGTAGGTTCATTAATTATGCGTGTGGCCTCCTTTTACGGTTTGATTCACATGATGCTAAATTGTATTCAACACCGAGGCTTTAGAATAGTAGTTACCTATATATACAGCACTCTAGAAATCATGGATGGTGCTGCCGGAGGAGCATTCCTATCACTTATAATACCACAAGCCACAACTTTTGTGGAGAAGATGGTATCCAACCAAGGTTGGAGTGAAGAAAGAACACAAACTCGCAAGAAAAGTGGAGGTATGCACCAGCTCAAAAAGGTAGACATGTTGTCAGCAAAGCTAGACCTACTCATGAAGATGCTCGATGAGAAAGCTAGAGAGAAGAAAGAAGTTATGCATATTCATGACTCTCACATGACCTGTGAAGAATGTGGAGAAACTGGACACTCAGGCAACCATTGTCCAGAATTACAAGAGGATGTGAACTACATCAACAAAAACAACTACAACCGTCCTCAGCAAAATCAAGGTTGGAATCAACAACAACAAAGGCCTAACTACTCAGGTAATTATTAAGGTAACAATTTCTATAATAATCCTAGTTTCCCACCTTTGAGAGAGTTAATAGCTAATCAAGGAAAGTTAATGGATAATATGTCTAAGAAATTAGCATCCAATGATAAAATACTAGAAACTATAAATAATAGAATGGATAATTTTTCTATTGTCATCAAGAATCAAATTAGCTTTAATAAAATGATTGAATCTCAGCTAAATCAAATAGTTGTTGCTATTCCTACCACTAACCTCGGTATTCCATCACAACCGGAAGGATTAGAATCTACAAATCTTGTAGACATATTTGATGCAGGTGCCTATTGGAACAACCCCACCGAATGGTGTTGTGGCGACTCTATGTCAACCAAGAAAGGTGATCCGGCACGACCCGTCATCCCAATCTCCATTGGCATCATAGATTTTCCTGAAGCACTTTGCGACTTCGGTGCAAGCGTCAATATCATGCCCAGGGTAATATACGAGAAATTATTTAATTATCCTTTATCAGATACAACCCTATGTTTGCAGCTTGCAGATCGGACACTGTGCTACCCAAGGGGAATATTAAAAGATATTCATGTTCGAATTGGTACCTCATATGTCCCAGCAGACTTCATCGTGATAGAAACCGGTGTTGATGAGAAGTCACCCATCATTCTTGGGAGGCCACTCTTGAACACTGCTGGAGCTATCATCTATGCTAGCGCTGCCAAGATTAGTTTCTTCATCAAAGGGAGGAAGGAGACATTCTCCTTCAAGAACAAAACCCTACATTTTCCTAAACAACCCCAAGATGAGTCAAGGAAGAGGACCAATAGGAGGAATAAGCAGAACAAACAGAACAAAAACCAGAAGAAGAAGCAAGTACAGACAGAATCAGCAAACATGGTCACTGCACTCCACAATAATCAAGATCACCAAATTAGGTCCCCTCATTTGATCAAGAAAGACGACCCAGGTGTCCCAACCATTGAATGCACAATAAACAGATGCTCCTTCCAGAAAGCAATCTGGGACACCGGATCGGGTGTCAACATTATGGCCAAGCTGACCTATGAGTTTCTGTATGACACAATGCCTTTACATCCAACATACACCCAACTCCAGATGGCAGATCAGACATGATATGTCGTCGAAGGCATATCAAAAGATGTTCCCATCCAAATTGACAACCACTTCATCCCTACAGACTTCCTAGTCGTTGATACGATAGAAGATGATTATGATCCACCTATCATCCTTAGAAGACTGTTCCTAAGCACCACCAAAGCTATCATCTACATTGGGACAGGAGAAGTGCACCACACTTCCCCTCTAAGAAGGTACGTCGTTACTTTAATGCTAACTATATCGTTGAAGAATCTAAGCATAATAGAACAAGAAGAAGACGTCGCTACCGCAACCAGAAGAAGCAGAACACCAAGAACGGATGGGCAGACTATGAAGGAGAAGTGTCAAGATATGAAGAGAGATACTCCAAAGAAGAAGAACCAATATACTCAACTCCAATCTCTAGGCCGAACACACCACCAACACCAAGGTTAGGAAATGAAAGATCACTCTATGACTACCACAGGCATGAGGGCGGAGAATCATGGAAAGAAACAAAGGTATGTCCCTTCAATTTTAACAAGTATCCAGAAAAGAGGGTTTGTCCTAAGGAGGCCACCACACCAACACGAGTGTGGAGAGAAAAATAAACCATATCAGAAGAAGAAGCATCGTCGGAGGCACCAACTATACCATCCGACGAGCCCCGGGACAACTAAGGACACATAAGGAGTCCTGTTCGAGAGGACTTAAACAGTCGAACGTCGTTCCAAGAGGTAAAACTTGGTAGTTATCCCCTTTCCCTTAATTATTTACTTTCCCTAAATAGTTAATCATGTTTACACCATCTTAAAAAAGAAAATAAAAATGTTTAAAACTATTAAGCCCCATGTGAATAGACTTGTGGCATAAAACCCATAAGTGTATTCGCTGTGGTGGCATAAAAATAAATAAATATGTTTTTTGTCATATAAAATAAAAAATATAAAAATAGTGAGTTTATGATCCTAATAATGACATCAATTAGAGAAAGCTCAACATGATCCAGGCTAGAGATTTATGACTAACACTTAATTAGTTCCACAAGCTGCAACCAGAGGACATCCTACGCACTGCTAGAATACTTGATACATCCGTCCCAGGTAGGGTTGGCCGAGGCCCGATAAATTGAGGTTTCCCGGACCCCAACAATTCTTAGGCACACCCACTCGGAGAAAGTCCCAATCTCCCTAAAAGACTAGTCTGATAGGGGAAGGGTGGCTTTTCCTTTTAAGGTGGCTTCCTCCTCCCAAGCTAAGCAAAGTGGGATTATTCAGAGGCTCACACATTCGCCGCCCGACTACAACTGGGCCACTTGGCCCATTATTTGTTGCGTCTTTGCCAACGAGTAATAATGGAGGATGTCCTCATCAATACTCTGACAAGATAAGGACACCTCTGCTACCTGCCAATTACATCAGAAGAAATTACGTCAAAATCTAGCTTGGAGGAGAACACCCCCATACTCAGCTAAGTATTTTCACCTATCAGTCTTTATATTTATATTTTGCTAAAAATAAAAAGATGCATAATCTTAAAACCCAATAAATATTTTCCCGTTTATATATATGTTTTGACAAGATACCCACCTGAATATAATATATATATCATCTCATTCCCTTCAAAAGGTTCCAAATACAAAATGTTCATTCAAAAGGAGCAAAAGTAGAATTAGACTTTCATCTCTATTATCATCACTACCACCATCATCATCATACACCATTCATTCGTCACATATGCACATCTTGATTTGACTTATTGACCTGTTCCTTTGGATCCATGGTTTGACTATGCAATATATGTCTTGTAAGTATGTATTCGCTATCTCCCACCTATGAGCTACATATATAAGCCTTATTAGAAGTAGGGTGAGAGAGAAGGCAATGTCACAATGCCTTATACCACAAATACCACATATCTAATAGAAGGCAACACCATCAATGCCTTGGTAAGGATCTAGAAATACCACAAAAGAGAGACTTGCGAGAGTCATACAAGGAATCTCTGAGTTTTATTTTGAAAATCTGCAAAAACTTCGAAGCTATAGTTGATCAAAGAGCAAGATACATGGCACTTAACTTGACCGTTCTATATTTCAACTACCCAAGACACAGGTGACGGTTACAAGCCCCATGGTGGAAGGTAAAATGAGTAAGTTTTAAGTTTTAATAGTTAACCTAATCTGGAGATGAGATCTTATTTGAAAGCATGTGTACCTGTAAGGCGTGAAAGCATTGTAGCAACTCCTGATCCATCACTGAGTCTATCTTTGCTCAGGGACGAGCAAAAGGTAAGCTTGGGGGAGTTTGTGGATGGTCCTTAAATACCAAATCCAACCGTCAAATAAACAAGGATAAGGATCTATATGAAACCAATAACTAGAAATAAGGTTTAAACTAATAGAATTCCACGAGTTTTGGTGAATGTCTGTTTCTGCAGGGGGATATTAGGAAATACGGAGGAAAGGCTGGCATGTAAGGATTACATAGAGATAATTATCATCTGTAGGAAAAAAGAATGCTCTAGAAGGGCCAAGAAGGCACGGGAAGAAACGAGAGGGCTAGCGGGCCCAGGGGCAGGGCGCTCGCCCTACCCCCGGGGGCGACCGCCCTAGGACAGAAGCCAATGAGGCTCTGCCTTGTGGACCCCCTCTCCACCGCCTTTGAGGTTGCATCTAAGCCCTCCATTAAGGTCGGTTTGATCCAACGACCAGCGTTCATTTGAGGATGCTATATAAGGAAGGCCCCCCTGACCCTGAGGAGGAGAACCATTCATTATTCATTATTCATTATTCATCTCAAGAGGAGAGGTTCCTGATCAAGCCCTAGAGCAACCACATCAACTAGATCTCTAGTTTAGCATAGCTACATAGGATTAGAACTACAAGGAGTCAATCTTCGATTGGTTTCCGGATCTGTCAAGAGGATTATTGGTAATTCTCTCTCTAGTTCTTCATTGTTCATCATTTGTTCTTCAGTATTATGAATATGACTTTGCTCTACTTCATTATATTGATTATGACTTTACTCTATTCGACTATGTTCTTAATTATATTGTTCTCAGTTTATTATGATTATATACTTGGCGTAGTTAGATCTGAATTATATCCATGTTTAGGATCGTATAGAGTTTATTAGTCAGTACTATGGGTAAATGATAAGTATTGTGTAGGCGTGATGCCTATACCGTATTTATCTGCGATTGTACCCTATATTCCAGATCGTGAGGTAGATCACGGGAGTGACAGTCTTGTTGATTCCTTTGTAGTCATCCTCCCGTTTATAGGGCAGGCAGAGCGGAACCATTACGGGGAAATGATTGCTATGTTTCTCATCTTCCTTAGTAATCTCACTATGCATGATTATAATCTTATCTCAACATGATTGCCAAGTATAATTGCACTAATCATAATATGCTAGACTGTATAGTTAAGAATGACTTAGGAAATATTCTCATAGTTTGTCCTAATTCCATGTTAATGACTTGCTAGAGTATCTGTTGAGGTGCCTATCATTATATTATGTGGTTATATATGCTGATCAATATTTATCTTTTGTCACTATTCATTCATTATCTATATCTTATGTGACATTTATCCTGTATTGAGAGAGAGATGAAAACTCTCCATTACACATGCAATGATACTCATTACTCATTTATTCCTTAGCAGAACCTTCCTAGTGGTAAAAATATAAATAACGATATCTCGAATACTCCTGGTTAAAATGCTACTTCGGTATAATATGTGCGCTTGCAAAAAATACATTTATATTATTAGAGGAGCAATTGCATATTTCAATACCGCATATCTCTGTCATGCTGGGGATGACAACTTGGCTTAAGTGGCATGAGAGGTGGTTAACTATTTTTTTGGCGCTGTTATCAGGTATAGAAATTAATCTACTTTTGGTAATGATGTTAAGATATGTCAACATTAGCCTCCCTAGGCGAGTTTCGTACTGGTTTCACACCTTCCCGGAGCGCTACCACTTAGGAGGTCACACGTGACCTTACAGGCCCCTACATAAAGTTGATTAGTTAGGACTCTCTAGTCGTAGTAGAGCGTGACACTCGGCCTGCAGAGGTTCCTCCACCGGCGATGGGCACCTACCTCTCCTCAGTTGCCTCATCGGAGGTTGGACCAGACTGCTCTGCTCAGACAGTGAACACCCCTCCTCTAGTTGTTATCACTATAGATGCTACCACCGATGTAGTAGAGGCAGAGGCATCAGAGGCACCAGTTGAGCCTCAGAGACCGACAGAGGCTACCCCAGTGTCCCAGCCTCGTGTTTACTCTCGCAGAGTCGTTGAGACCACTCCTACAGAGGCAGGATAGTCAGAGGCTCCCGCACACACCGAGACACCTTTGGAGCCCCAGAGGCAATTGGTAGAGTCTACAGCAGCTTAGAGATTCAGCTTCTCAGCCACCTATAGAGTCTGCAACTCCTATCACTGAGTCTACTTCCGCTCAGCCTACCCAGACCGCTTCACAATCAGTGCCAGCTACAGAGGGTCAGGTAGATGACGGCAGTGACTAGAGTCCAGACTACACTCAGTTCGACTTGCGTCCGCGCAACCCGTCTGCTCCACCTCCAGGTGCTCAGTAGCTTTTTGGTGCTTGGCGCCAAAGGGGGAGAGAGGGTAGTAGTCAAGTATCAGAGATAGGGGAGGGATTTGGTTCTTATATGTGTGACTTATTTTCCCCGTTCTCATGCATCATGTCTACCTTTATGCACTTGTGTACTTTTGTGTGATGCTTTGCTTGTGAGATACTTGTGTGTGACATACTCTTATGCTTCACTAATACATGTATGTGAGTTGTCACTTGATCATGATATGGCTATGCTCTAATGTTTATGCTTCTGCGACATACTCTATATCCTTTGAGCATATCATGAGGTACTTATGTTTTTTATTTCATATCTATTAAGTACTTGTTGTGGCTTGCTTAGATGAGCAAGTTTCTTTCATTCTTATTCACTAACCCTTGCTCACTCTAACCAAGTCACTTGAAATCCTAACCATATATTTCAAATCTTATATACTCGAGGAATAATGTCGTCAATCATGACCCTATTGGTTTCGGTGATTAACGACGAGTGAATTTCATTATGGCTAATGTGTGTTTTGCAGAGGATATAAATAGCTTAGCCATAGTGACTATAATGAATGGGCTACAATGGTTATCAATAGCCCCCAAGATGTGAAGGACTGGAAACGGCGACCAGAGGGGGGTGAATGAGAGCAAATAAAAATTCCTTTCGGAAGATCTCGACCCTTGTCCTAGACACGACCCAAAGCACGAACTAGGCTCACGACCCACCAGTGGGTGGATGTTCTAGGCGATTGAAAGGTCCTAGATGGCTAGAGGGGTGGTGAATAGCCTAATAAAAATTCTACAAATCACTAGAGCAAATGGTTAGATAACACTTAAGCGAAGCTTTTTGCTCTAGCTCTACTTGGGGTGCAAAGCCACCTATCCAATGCAATTCTAGTCAACTAAGTGCTTGTCAATCAATAGCAAGAACCTAAAGCACTTAGCACAAGCTAGCAAGAACAACTACTAAAGAAGCTAACTAGCAAGCTAACTAGACAAGATATGGAAAAGTAAATACAAGATAGGAGGTGATTGCTATATCGATGCCTTGTGATGGATGGATGTCAATAGGATGAACCAATCACAATGAATACCAAGAGTAGCTAGGAGACAAGATGACAACGATTTTTCTCCCGAGGTTCACTTGGTTGCCACCAAGCTAGTCCCCATTGTGTCGACTACTCAAGTGGTGATTCAGTGGCTAATAGGAAATGACAAGCCTAGCCCACTAACTCGGGCGCCACAAGAATCCACCCAAATGAGAGTAACTCAATGACACGAGAAATCCACTAGAGTTACCCTTTGGCTCTCCGCCGAGGTGGGTACAAGCCCTCTCACAATCACCAAAGCTGGTCGCAAACAATCACCAATTGCGCCGAAGCTTCTCCACAATCGCCAAGTCGTCTAGGTGTTGGCAAACACCAAGAATAACAAGAAAACCCGCGGCGACGACGATGACCAAGTGCCACTAAGATGCAATGCAATGATCAATGCACTTGGATCACTCAAACTCTCACAAATATGCAACAAGAGTGAAGAGAGTGAGTTGGGGGCTATCTCAAGCAAGCATAAGTATGTCAAATGAATGGGAGGTGCAAGAGATAACCCAAGAGGTTGGCCAAAACATATAAATAGCCACCACCATGGAACTAGCCGTTTTGCCCCTTGATCACAGTCTTCTGCGCCAGTCCGGACGCAAGATGCACAGGGGGTCCGGACCAACGCGCATGCGTCCGGACCCTCTGCCGATTTGAATTCGCCCGTTGGCGCCCTTCTCTGTGTCTGCTGTGTGACTCCGGACGCACAGCACAGTAGCGTCCGGACCCTCTTCGCCTTGCGTCCAGACCTAGTTCAGAGAGGGGTCTAGAGAGCTCCGAGCTCCAGAGACACGTCCGGTTTCCTCGGTCCGGACACAACTCAGCGTCCGGATAATTAGACCAGAGGAGTACAGAGAGCGCTGAGCTCCGAACGCTGCATCCGGAGTCTAGCATCCGGACCATCATCAGCGTCCGGACCTCCTGTCCAGAGAGGCCGAGGCTAGGGTATGCCTCTAGTCGCAAGACCATTTGTCCAGACCGCACCTTGCTTGCGTCCGGACCCTGCGTCCGGAGTGCTTCTGAGTGCCAATCCGAGCCGTCTCTTCTTCTCCAAGTCTTCAAGTGCTAACATCTTATGATCCAAACCTTGTTCACCTGTGTTAGCCTTTGTAACATATATTTCTTGGATTATATTTAGTTCTTTGTGTCACTTAGGTTCATTTTGATATGCAATGCAAATGACCTAGAGGCACATGATAACCGTAATCGAAACGAGTTTTCCCTTCTTAATAGTACGGCTATCTATCCTAAAGGTGATCACACTCTCTATAGTGTCTTGATCACTAACCCAAAAAAAATGGCCCTATAGATATACCTTTGCCTTGGGTCCATTTTTGTTTTTCTCTTTCTTCTTTTCCTTAGTCCATGGATTACTTGATTCATCATGATCATCCATCTAGCTCCATGTCTCAAGGTGAACCACCCTATCTTGATCATACACTTAGTTAAAGGGTTAGTCCATAGGTTTCATCAATTAACCAAAACCAAACAAGGTCTTTCAGCGATGTCCTAGGAACACAGCGGAGCTAGCCACGAACCTGGAGAAAACAAACCGCAACTCAAACGAAGTAACCAGCAACTTAACAAAGGCTCCGGACCAGATGGGACTGAGCCACCGGACTATAGCAAGTAGTCCGGAGCTCAGGTCCGACACCTTCACCCACCGGGACAGGCCGATACAGTGAGCACCCTAGCTCCAGACCAGAGGCTCCGGACTAGTCCGACGGAAACTTTCAGATGTCCGGTGCTCACACAGAAATTGACTCAGGGAGTGCCTGAGCTCCGGACTCTGGTCCGACGCTCACCGTCGGACTATGGAGAGTGCTCCGGTGCTCACTCCAGCTTCTTACTCAAGCAAAACAGTAAGCTCCCTGCCTCCGGACCAGGTCATCAGACTACACCATTGGACTATGCCGAGTGGTCCGACGCATGGTAGACTCCCTCAGCAAAGCCACCGGACCATTCGCCTATGGTCCGGAGCTCAAAAACTGAGTGGTCCAGAGGGTGGTCCGACGCCCCTTGCTGCTTGACACTTGGAAAGTCAAGACCACCGGACCACTTGCTATGGTCCGGAGCTTAGGGTAAAGTCGTCCGGAGGGTGGTCCGACGCTCCCACGCAGGAACTCTGCACCCTGCGAAAACCGAATCCACTCCGCCAAATCTTTCCAAAACTCAACCAAATGATCACCAACTACAACCAAACTTTGTAGGCATGATCCTAGTGCAGTTGGGGAGGTATCCCTAAGAAATCATCGCTCAATTTGGCTTAGATCAAGGGGAGGAGAAGAGATTTCAAGAAAAGCTCATGAACAAAGAACTTAGCAAAGAAAACACCCGATCTACGCACTCGTGAGGTTTGAGGAGAATTCCTTCGGTGCAAAGAAGCTCCTCACGATTTCGCACAACTTGGTTCAAACGGATTTGCAAGAGCTACTCCCTACAAAGAGAAATCAACTCGGGAAAAGCGGGAGCAAAAGCAAAACACGAAGAACACAAGAAAAACGGGGACACGATCACGAAAGCGAAGCCATCATGGCTTACGGAGGTTACGGCCTCTGATTCCTCGCAGCAAAACCAAGTTCTTACAAAGGTTGATCGAAACAACCTAGGAATCTCATGAACTAGAGAGAGGGGGGCAAGTGATTAGGGTTCAAGAGATAGGATGAGGATACCCCTTCATCCTCTATTTAACGGAGCTTTGGCTATTTCCCAAAGACCCCCCCTAGATACAAGACCGAATTACCGAGCCCTAAGACATTGTAATCCAAGTCAGTAACTCTCAGCCACTCATTTGAATGGACAGCCTCGCTTCCTGTCGGGAGTTGTCGTCACCTCGACCCAACCTCCAGGATTCCGCCATGTGCCATCCCCGCTTCCTCGGAAGCTCCGCCTAGGTTTTGAGGCCCAAACCCAGGAAACCCGCCACCGGTAGCTTTGGGCTCAACTACCGAACCCCGAGTTTTGAAACCCAAACTCGGAAACCAACGCGGATGGTTCTGAGGCCCAAACCACCAAACCACTCGACGCAAGCCACCTTGTCTTCGCCTGATCGGACTCCGAGTCCCCTGAGCCTCCGCTCGACTCGCGCGTCCACCGTCTTGACTTGGCCGACTTGGTCTACCTCCATGTCTTCTCGCACTCACCGGTGCCAAGTACTAGCCACCACAGCTAGTCCGCCGGCGCCCATGGTCCCTCAGTCCGAGCCCCGCTTCCGCCCTTCACCGCTCTCAGTCCATCGGCACGGCAAGCCTCTACTCGACCTTCTCCACGCCATTGACCACTGTCACTAGGCTTAGCACCTGCACACCACAAGCCAATAGACATGCACAGACTTGCTTTCGCAAGGGTTAGGGGTAAGCCACTCAAACTGAAACACTCACATGTTGGACGATCACTCATCATAAAGCTGAACATACACGGGTACTTATCCACCATGTGTTCGCAATCTCCCCTTGATGAGTGCATTGTCAACACAAGTGCATTTCAGATTTGAGCCACAAGGTAAAGCTCTCCAAATAACCAAAAAGCTAACAAAGCCAAAACGGGGTCACTTGAGAGAAGCAAAACGATACCAATTTAAAAACACCCTCAAACTCCTTATGACAAAGCCACTTACTGATGCCAAACAAAAGCATATGGGCAACGGCTCGACGCAACCAAGCAAAACAAAGCTAATCCTCAAGAAGAGGCACAAAAATGGGCTCAACACCGCTAGCAAGAGCTAGATACCAAACACAACCCTCAAAGCTCAGACTTCCAATTTAAACACTAGGGGAGCTCAAAAGATACCAATTGAAACCACTTACATCCCCTAATGCTCAAGAAGCAATCGAAACCTGTCGAAGCCAACAAGGCAAGCTAGACCCTCTAGAAGAGGCAAAGGCTCAACACATCTAGCAAAAGCTCCCCCTGGGCAAAAGCACACTCAAGATACCAAATGAGCTCCTTAGGGCAAAAGAAGCACACAAAACTCCCCTTGACCAAAGAAGCTCTAAACCAATGAAACCAATGAGATGCACTCTTTCTCCCTTGGAAGTAGATGGCTGAAAATGGAATGAAATGCACATCTCTCCCCCTTGTTGACACATGTAGCTCAACAAACATCAACAACTCAAGATCCGGCTACAAATGCCATGAAATGCAAAATGGGTGCAAAAAGCTTCATACTTAGAGCTAAGACAATGAATAGATGCTCTAAGTGATGTGATCCTGTGAGAATAGGAAAAGCTCTACATGCCCAACAAAGACTCAAGTTGAGCTTTAGATCACTTTAGAAGCTATTTTAGAGACCATATCATGTGAGAGCAAGGAATGGGTATCACCTCCTAGAGACAACTATACATGGCAAACAAGATAGGATCTATCTCAAAGCAATCTCATGTATAGAAAGTAAAACTATCCCTAGCAAAGTTCATACAACAAGCCAATGACCCAACTGAATAAATTTTTCAAATTTCAGAGTTATGCAGCCAAAATTCAGTTTTAGGCATATTACAAGTTGTATGCGAGTGGTTGTAAGCAAGGTGATGCCACTGCTTACCAACCGGGCGAAGTCAAAGGACTTGACACACTGGTTTTGATCATACATGGCACCGCTCAAGTATCAACCCATATGAGAAGCAGTCTCGAACACACGGTGAAGTGCTCACAATGCAGACCCAACTCGATCTTTCCAATTCACAAAACAGAGAGCAATTTCATTTTAGATATTAATCATGGTGCTCAAAGGTAGTGAATGAAACAATGAAGAGCCATAGATACAAGATATATACAAGACAGCCAAGAAGAATCTTCAAAAGCCTACACATGCTAGTGCCATTTTAGAGGTGACCTGGGGAATTAAATTCAGTTTTAAAGCTTTGCTAACTTAGCTCTATTGAATATCTAGAGATCAAAAAGAGTCTAAGTTAGGCAACACCATAGACACATAAAGCACCTCAAACAGAGCATAGATTCATTATATTGGCTATAAGTATGAAGCTTAAAATGAACTATGTCACAAATGCAAATGAGATGCACAATGCAATGACACCAACTAACACTAACAAGAAACCAAATGAGAAGAAGGACAAAGAAAAGACAAACAGAACAAAAAAGAACTATGATACACAAAACTTTCCTCCTCTAAAAAGGAAAGCAAACACCCAACTCGCCCCGAAGGCGAGAAAACGCAGCTTGATCCAAAGGCTTTGTGATAATATCCGCAAGCTGGTTGTGGGTCTCGACATGCCGGAGGTCAATGTCGCCCTTCTCGTAATGATCTCGCAAGAAATCAAAGCGGACCTCAATGTGCTTGGTCTTTGAATGAAGCACGGGATTTTTGGCCACACTAATTGCACTCGTGCTATCACAAAGCAGAGGCACCTTAGTAAGCTCAAGACTGAAATCTCTCAAAGTGGCAATCATCCAAATCCACTGCGAGCAACAACTAGCCGCGGCAATGTACTCAGCTTCGCACATCGACTGTGCCACGCTAGACTGTTTGTGAGAAGACCAAGAAACCAAAGAAGACCCGAGAAACTGGCAAGTCCCAGAAGTGGACTTTTGATCAAGTCGGCAACCGGCAAAGTCGGCGTCAGAAAAACCACAAAGCTCAAGAGACGAAGAGGTGGAAAACCAAAGACCAAATTCTGGAGTGAAACGTAAGTACCTCATGATACGTTTCACTGCCTGCTTGTGCGAAGTCCTTGGGGACGCCTGAAAGCGTGCACACAAGCAGACGGCAAACTGAATGTCCGGTCGAGTCGCTATCAAGTACAGAAGCGACCCGATCATGCTTCGGTACTCCATCTGGTCCACCGCCTCTCCTTCCTCGTCCGCATCCAAGGCAGTCATAGTCGACATGGGTGTCGAAAGAGGCTTTGCCTCACCCATGCCAAACTTCTTTAGAATGTCCTTCGTTTACTTGCCTTGGTGCACAAACGTCCCTTCCCGAGTTTGCTTTATTTGCAACCCGAGAAAGAAAGTCAACTCTCCCATCATGCTCATCTCAAATTCCCTGCTCATAAGATCTGCAAACTTGGCAACAAGAGCATGAGAAGAACCACCAAAGATGATATCATCCACGTATATTTGGACAAGGAGAGTGTCTTTGCCTTGCTTGAGGAGAAACAACGTCTTATCTACCGATCCTATTTTAAAACCCTTAGCAAGCAAAAAGGTTTTTAGCCTATCATACCATGCTCTAGGTGCTTGTTTCAAACCATACAAAGCTTTGTGAAGTTTAAAAACATGGTTTGGAAACTTGGGATTGAAAGTGCATCTTGCCCTTTAGTGGGTTTTGGTGAAATGAATGACAATACAATTAAAGGTCTAACAAGTTTGCTAAGTGTATCAAAGGTTTAACAAGAAAAGAAAACTTGATGGTATTCCACACAATGTTGAATGAAGGTCAATTTGTGTATTGTTGTATTCGAAGACTATGAAAACAATCTAGTTCAAGCAAAAGACATCAATGCAAATGGAATCAATGAAATGGCTTATATATTGTGGGATATCATTGTATCATGTGAAAGCAAGCATGTTTGGCAAATGGCAAATGAGACATGAGTTGATAGTTATGGATTGGTCTCTATATTGGATTGCTTTACATGAACAGGAAGAGTTGGATAGTGGATTAGTGTTGATCAGGGATTAAATAATGAATCAATAGTGCATTAGTGAGAAAACACCAAGCAAAGGTCAAATGACAAAGGAGACAATGTATATTGGACATAATATGGTCTCTACTTTAGTTTGCTTGTATGGACAAAGATTTGGAGAATCACTTTGCATTAATATGATCAAGCTAGAAGTTTGAAGATAGAGATTGAAGTGAGTGATAGGAGTGTCAAGCCAAAATAAGGAGGATCTAAGGAATTATGAATTGGCTTGACCATATTGATGTGGAGTCTCAAATATCAAAGCTTGATTGATCTCAACACTCATATCTACAAGATATTCAAGCAAGGATCACAATATTGTAGAAATGGTTTTCAATCGATGCTTAATATGATGTGACTTGAGTATGGCTTGATAGGGTGAAGATAGCAAGGAAAGGACTTCGAGGTACTAAGCAAAGGTGAAGGTCAAGGAGACCGAGGTACTATGGCTAAGGTGAAGAAGAGAGTACTTGCATTGAGTTGAAGTACGAATCAAGCTATGAGGAGTCATATTATGTTGAGGATCAATTTATTAGTGGTAGTGACTTGAAGCCATGGGTTGAACTCATCATATGTGTTGGAAGATTCAAGTCACAAGCTCTAAGGTGTGTTTGCTCAAAGAGATGAGATAATGATGATTGCAAACACATGCTCAAGTTATTATAAGAATGAGGACAATACATTCAATGGTGCAGCCCCAAATTATCAAAGGATGCGGTGACCAACTCAAAAGCGTCTAAATTATTTGATGTTTTGAATTTGAGTTTAGGAAAGGCCGTACTACAAAGGGGGATGCAATGTGCATGCTTAAATGTGCAACCAAGTGCTCAAATTCCACCAAACATCCTCTCATACCTTGCCCAGACTCCCTGCAAAACAGTTTTTCATTCGGAGCAATTTTGGGTAGTGCAACGGTGTTGTTCCCCTGAGCAGCAGTACTGCAGTCCAGCAATTCCGGGCTTAAGTCCAGCAGTGCCGGACCTGTTCGGCAGTGCCGGGGCTGAGTCCAACAGTGTCGGGACTGAAGTTATCATTGGACAGCAGGGAGTATTTCTTTTCCCTCCCTGCTGCCCCCAACGGCTATCTCGACCATTCCAACTAGTGCATCAACACAGAAAAGCTCTCTTCCTCTCTCTAACTCCATTGGAGCCCCTCAAGATTTCTCTCTTTGATTCCTCTCCATTCCTTTGAGAGTTTGAGCCTCCAAGCTTCATTAGAGAGCAGCCCAAACTATTCTTCATTGCCTAAAGCACTTGGTTCGCATTCAAGCCGGTGGATTGCATTCGTTACTCTTGGAGCTTGTTCCTAGCCGGCTAGAGCGTCACCCGTGGAGCTTGCCAACTTGTGTGGCAGCCCCGGGAGGTTTGTAACCATCTCATTGAAGCTAAGAAATCACCCATCACTTCAAGAGTTCACTCTCTTGATTTGAGAACGAGGGAAGGGCAAGCCTTGTGGGGCAAGCCTAAGCCTTGTGTGGCAAACCTCAACATCATGAACTTAGGCCAACCTTGGTGGCGACGCTGAACCACGGGATAAATCTTGTGTCACTTGTGTTTGTATTATTTGCTTTACTTGCATTTGTCCTCAAGGTGATTTCTAGGGTTTGGTCCCGATCTACTTGGTGGTGCAGCTCCTACATATTCTAAGAGGTGCTAGAGGTTCCCTACACCTCTAGGAAGGTTTCTATTCAAGCACAATTTCCATTCTCAGTTTACTTTTTGAATTGTGCTTATCTCTGTCCTGGTGGCCAGCACTGCCGGACTAAGAGCAGCAGTGTCGGACCCAAGGCCGGCAGTGCCGAACCTGTGCTGACAGAAAGTTTGCAAGTTTATTTTAAACAGGCCTATTCACCCCCCCCCCCCTCTAGTCCTGTTGGGCGACATCAAGGTCCTTTCAGGGATTTTCGAAACTGGGAGGTTGTTTAACATAAACTTCCTCCTCTATGTAGCCGTTTAAGAAAGCAATTTAACGTCCATTTGAAAAAGTTTAAAACCCTTAGAAGCCGCAAAATCTAGAAGAATTCTAATGGCTTCTAAACGAGCTACGGGAGCAAAGGTTTCCTCATAGTCTATTCCTTCCTTTTGACAAAAGCCTTGTGCTACCAACCTAGCGCCTTGTTGTGCACTACCACCCATCTTCACTTTGTTTATTTTTGAAAACCCATTTGGTACCTATGGGGTGGCAACTAGGTGGTGGAGTAACTAAGACCCAAATGCGGTTTTGCTCAAAGTTTTATAACTCCTCATGCATGGCATTAACCCAATCCGGATCCATCAAGGCGTGTCCAACATCCCGGGGCTCAAAAGAAGCGACAAAAGCCGAATGAGCAAAGTGAGAGATATAGGACCTGGACCGCGTGACTCGACGGTCAATGTCGCCGATCATGTTCTCCGGCGGGTGCTGCCCCTGGATGTGGCGGGGAGCCTGCCTGGACGAAGTGGCCTCCCCCTCGACAGCAGCTGGAGATCCCTCAAGTGCAACGGGAACTGACTGAGGAAGCTGCTCGAACAGCCCCATGTAGAGGAAGTAGTCGCATCGGGACCGTGAGCCGAAGTGGACGTTGCAGGGTCGACGGGGGCAGCCAGTGGAGTTGGCTCGGGATCACCCCAATCGGCATCATCCTACTCCTCCTCCACAAATATGCTAGTGTTCACCTCATCATCACCTGAAAGCTCAAAAGCAGTGGAAACACAGGGCATAGTCTCATCAAAGGTAATCTCACAAGTCTCCATCACTCGGTTAGTCTCAAGGTTAAGTGCACGATAAGCACGAGAGTGAGTAGAATAACCAAGAAAGATACCGTCAGAAGACTGTGTTTCAAATTTATCCAACTTACCGCCCTTTTTGAGGATGAAGCACCTGCACCCAAACACCCATAGGTGACTTACCTTGGGTGGTCTCCCAAATCGCAGCTCATAAGAAGTCTTTTTCTTGAAAGCTTGGAGAAAAATGCGATTGGAAACATGGCAAGCAGAACTGAGTGCTTCGGCCCAATACCGCCTAGGAGTCCTATGCTCATCGAGCATCGTCCTAGCCATCTCAACAAGGGTCCGATTCTTGCGCTCAACAACACCGTTCTGCTGAGGAGTGTGAGGTGAGGAAAACTGATGGTCGAGTCCCAAAGAAGAGAAAATAGATGCAAAGTGAGCATTTTTGAATTTTGTGTCATTGTCACTGTGGATAGCTCTCATAGCATTCTTAGGTAGCTCATTTTGCAATCTCAAAATCAGATCTTGAACCAAAGGAAAAGCCTCATCCTTACTCTCCAAAAAGAACACCCAAGAGTACCTCAAGTAGTCATCAACGACTACAACCACATACCACTTCCCTCCCTCCGACCTAACCCGAGTTGGACCAACTGTGTCCATGTGTAAGAGCTCGCCGGGTCAAGTGGTCATGACCTCGGTCACAGGAGGATGAGAAGCGACGACCATCTTGGCATGCCTGCAAGGATGGCAAACCAAATCCTTCTCAAACTTCAGCTTTGTCAATCCTTGGATAAGGTCCATTGAGCTAAGCCTTGCAAGCAAGTCAAAACTCAAATGTCCCAATCTCCTATGCCACTTCCAAAGCTTGGAAGAAGAACCGGCAAGAAGCCAACGAGAAGGCCGGAAGAGATGGTAAAATCCGCACGAAAAACCTTCCCAAAGGGCAAAATCCGGCAAACAAGATCACCCTGAGAGTCCAAAATTCGAGAGAGGTTTGGCTTAAAGCTCACCTCAAAACCGTCTTCAAGGAGTTGCGAAACCGATAGAAGGTTAAAATGCAAATTCGCAACCAAAGCAACATCCTTGAGGACAAAAGACGAATTGACTCAGATCGACCCTCGGGAGACAACCTTACCTTTACTCTTGTCCCCGAATGTAATGTACTCGGTGTGGTGCACGGGGTCGAGGCTGGAGAATCACTTGGCACTTCCGGTCATATGGCGTGAGCATCTGGAATCCACAAGTCAAGTCTCCTCCAGTCCTCCTTCCTACATCAATAAAAAGACATAGGGTGAGCAAATGGACCAACACTGGGGTTAGTAAACTGTGAAGGATACTAGTGTTGTCCCACTTGCCCAAAGAATGGGTTAGGAGAAAAACCAAACATCTCCTGTCCCACAGAGGGATAACGATCACCACGATAGGGAAAACGTGGTCCGCTACAGAAGAGTGGAGTAAAGCCACCGCCACGAGGCCCGTAGTCGTATGGGTCACGACCGATACCACGTCGGGCACGACCACCACGTGGTCTCGCCTCCTAAGGCCTAGCACCTTGATGCATTGTACCTCTAGGCCTAGTAGTGCGCCTCCGAACTTCCAGTTCACGCACCCCAACTGGTGGGTGGTACATGTCCCGATCATCTCTCTTCCTCCTATAGCAAAACTCAGCCAAATGCCCATCCCGCTCATAATACTCATAATGGTACCTTACCTTACTCTTGGTAGGCCCTCTCTTGATGGGTTGGGTGGCTCTAGCTTTCTTAGGAAGGGGATCACTAGAGATGTCTGGCATTGTGTCAAGTGGGTTGCGAAGATGGTTAGGTTTGGCAATCCACACTTTCTTCTGTGGAGTGGTTTTGGGTGGCTCTTCAAACACACCATCTCTCGCAGGAAACTCAGAGGGGTTTGGTAGGCTTAGGAGGAGTGATCTTGGTAAGCTTGGGAGTTGTGGTGGGTTTCTCATTCTCACTCAAACCACTGCACTCACCGATCTTACCGAACATGCTATCGTCCTTCCCACCTATAGCAAAGCCTACTCCCGTACTGCCAGCCCTTTTGCATTCGCTAAGAATCATCCCCAACTACGGCTCTCGGCAAGACACCCAGCTCAAGATGGACTGAAGGTATGTGTTTTCTTCCTCGGTACGCATCTTGTCGTGTCTGCACGATGCGATTTCAAGCTCCAAAGCCTCAATGTGATCCGACTCTCTAGTGCTATCTGAGCTGACCTTCTCTAGCACAACAATCCTAGCATCTCTCTGTGCTAGCTCAGAACGCAAGCCTAAGCAAGACTTGAACGCACCAAGTAAGTTAGGCCTAGCCTTCAGCTCACTGACTTCCTCAAGTAGAGTGCCATACTTGTCCTGGAGAGTGACAAGATCAGACATGTGAATGGCGCAAGCATCACACTCTACCTCCCCGGTAACCACCACTGACGCCTTAGCAAAATCTAGCTCATGAAGCGCGCTAAGGTACTTCGCCTTAAATTCGTTACTCTCACAAGTGGCACGATTGAGCAACACATCTTGACTCATCAAGGTGTCGTTCAGAGACTCAATCTCAAGAGAGAGGGACTCGATGGTGGGTGGTACCTCAGGTGTGTCGGAGTCGTAGTCGTAGTCGGGGCCTTCCTTGCGCTTGCCGACCTTGCCTTCTTCAATCGCCATGGTGCAAAAGCCACCATGCTTGGCGTCGGCGTAGAAGCATAGGTCGTTGAACTTATCCTCAACCTTTCCCTTCGACTCATCATTGCTTGAAGAGGCACCTCCGTCGGAGGAGGCATCGATGTCGCTGAGGGAGGCGAGGAAGGCTCGGTGCTTGGCCTTCACCTTGTCGATCACCTTCTTGGAGGACCTTCGATGGTAGCCACCCTTGGGCTTGTGGTTGTCCTCAAAGTGGTGCTCACGCTTGTCCTTGCGCTTGGTGAAGTCGCCTGCAGCTTTCTTGGGGCAGTTTGCGATGAAGTGATCCTCATCACCGCAACGGTAGCACCCCTTGGCTGAGCCAGCACGCCGACGGTTCAAACGATTGTTGTAAAACCGTGAGAACTTGGTGATGACCAAAGCCAGCTCATCATCTCCAAGAGCCTCCACTTTCTCCTCTATCACAGAAATCAAAGACAAAGCAAACAAGGAGTGTGAAGGGTCAGAGGAGCAGGAAGACGTACCACCAGGGCCAGAAACCAACGTCATAGATGGTTTCGACGGGTTTTCAAGCTTGGCCTGGGTCTGGTAGTCAATCTCCGAGGACTTGAGCTTGCTGAACAGCTCATCCACGGTCAAGGCATCATATCCCGGTGACTCCTGAATGGCAGCCACCTTCATCTCCCACACCTTCCGATCAAGAGCATGCAAAATCTTGATAGCCATCTCATGATCATCATAAGGCAAGTTGGCTCGATTAGCACGCATCTTGTTGATGATAGATTGGAAGCAAGTGAACATCCCGCCAACAGATTCGCCGGCCAACTGAGCAAAGTTCTCGTACTATCTACGGTACGTGTCGAAGAGTCTGGACATGATCTGAGGTTTGCCCTCATGATATCTCAAGAGTGTTTGCCAGATCTCCCGTGCCGTAGTGAGGCTTGAAACCCACTCAAACTCCGGAAGAGACAAACAAGAGAAGAGAATGCTACGGGCTCTTGCGTTTGACGCATGCTCCGAGATTTGGAGGTCGATGATCCGAGCTCCAAGAACCACGTAGTTCTCATTCTCACAAATCTCCCAAAACTTCGTATCAAGCCCCTGGAGGTAAGCGGACATGTGCACCTTCCAATAGGCAAAGTTGGTTCCATCGAAGTAAGGAGGTTTACCAGCACCTCGCTCCATGTCGCCTTAGAGGATCAAGAAACGTGTAAGGTGGATTGATCCTTAACCGGCTCTGATACCAACTGAAGGACCGGAAATGGCGACCAGAGGGGGGGTGAATGGGAGCCAAATAAAAATTCCTTTCGGAAGATCTCGACCCTTGTCCCAGACACGACCCAAAGCACGAACTAGGCTCACGACCCACAAGTGGGTGGATGTTCTAGGAGATGTCCTAGGAACACAGCGGAGCTAGCCACGAACCCGGAGAAAACAAACCACAACTCAAACGAAGTAACCAACAGCTTAACAGAGGCTCCGGACCAGATGGGACTGAGCCACCAGACTATAACAAGTAGTCTGGAGCTCAGGTCCGACACCTTCACCCACCGGGACAGGCCGATACAGTGAGCACCCTAGCTCCGGACCAGAGGCTCCGGACTAGTCCGACGGACACTTTCAGAAGTCCGGTGCTCACACAGAAATTGACTCACGGAGTGCCTGAGCTCCGGACTCTGGTCCGACGCTCACCGTCGGACTATGGAGAGTGGTCTGGTGCTCACTCCAGCTTCTTGCTCAAGCAAAACAGTAAGCTCCCTGCCTCTGGACCAGGTCGTCGGACTACACCATCGGACTATGCCGAGTTGTCCGACGCATGGTAGACTCCCTCAGCAGAGCCATCGGACCATTCGCCTATGTTTCGGAGCTCAAAAACTGAGTGGTCTGGAGGGTGGTCCGACGCCCCTTGCTGCTTGACACATGGAAAGTCAAGACTACCAGACCACTTGCTATGGTCCGGAGCTTAGGGTAAAGTCGTCCGGAGGGTGGTCCGACGCTCCCACGCAGGAACTCTGCACCCCGCGAAAACCGAATCCACTCCACCAAATCTTTCCAAAACTCAACCAAATGATCACCAACTGCAACCAAACTTTGTAGGCATGATCCTAGTGTAGTTGGGGAGGTATCCCTAAGAAATCATCGCTCAATTTGGCTTAGAGCAAGGGGAGGAGAAGAGATTTCGGGAAAAGCTCAAGAACAAAGAACTCAGCAAAGAAAACACCCGATCTACGCACTCGTGAGGTTTGAGGAGAATTCCTTCGGTGCAAAGAAGCTCCTCACGATTGTGCACAACTTGGTTCAAACGGATTTGCATGAGCTACTCCCTACAAAGAGAAATCAACTCGGGAAAAGAGGGAGCAAAAGAAAAACACGAAGAACACAAGAAAAATAGGGACACGATCACAAAAGCGAAGCCATCATGGCTTACGGTGGTTACGGCCTCCGATTCGTCGCAGCAAAACCAAGTTCTTACAAAGGTTGATCGAAACAACCTAGGGATCTCATGAACTAGAGAGAGAGAGAGGGGCAAGTGATTTGGGTTCAAGAGATGGGATGAGGATACCCCTTCATCCTCTATTTAACGGATCTTTAGCTATTTCCCAAAGACCCCCCTAGATACAAGACCAAATTACCTAGCCCTAGGACATTGTAATCCAAGTCGGTAACTCTCAGCCACTCATTTGAATGGACGGCCCCGCTTCCTACCGGGAGTTGTCATCGCCTCGACGCAACCTCCAGGATTCCGCCACGTGCCATCCCCGCTTCCTCGGAAGCTCCGCCTAGGTTTTGAGGCCCAAACCCAGGAAACCCGCCACCGGTAGCTTTGGGCTCAACTACCGAACCCAGAGTTTTGCAACCCAAACTCGGAAACCGACGCGGATGCTTTTGAGGCCCAAACCACCAAACCACTCGACGCGAGCCACCTTGTCTTTGCCCGGTTGGACTCCGAGTCCCCTGAGCCTCCGCTCGACTCGCGCGTCCACCGTCTTGACTCGGCCGACTCGGTCTACCTCCATGTCTTCTCGCACTTGCCGGTGCCAAGTACTAGCCACCACAGCTAGTCTGCCGGCGCCCATGGTCCCTTAGTCCGAGCCCCTCTTCCGCCCTTCACTACTCTCAGTCCATCGGCACGGCAAGCCTCTTCTCGACCTTCTCCATGCCATTGACCACTATCACTAGGCTTAGTACCTGCACAACACAAGCCGATAGACATGCACAGACTTTCTTTCGCAAGGGGTTAGGGTAAGCCACTCAAACTGAAACACTCACGTGTTGGACGATCACTCATCATAAAGCTGAACATACACGGCTACTTATCCACCATGTGTTCGCAAGATGGATATCGTTTCGGATTTCAAAGACATGATGATGAAGACCCTAGAGTGATATGTCTAAGTGCCATAAGGAGATGAAGAGCACTTAGTATAGATAGGGATTTATTTGATCTTTGACCTTACTATCAAGGGGGGTTTGAGTTAGTAGCTTGACTTAGGAGAGCTTCATGACTTAGGTGTGGTGCACACTTGACAACCTTAGCTCTAAGAAAGCCTATGGTGACCGTAAGATAGCCTAGAACAACTTCCATATTCATCACGATGAAAACCGAAGTTTAGATAGTCGTTTTCTTAGCATCGGACGCTAGGGTCCTAGGCGACGGACGTTGTCTGTCACGACGGACGCTGGCGACGGACGTTGGTGACGGACGCTAGGGTGAAACCCTAGCAGCGTCTGTCGCCAACTCAGAGAGATCCAGAGAGGCTCGTTTTGCATCAGACGCGTCTCATGTGATGAGGACATCACCGGCTTAGATATGACCATGCCAACCACTTCTATACCAAAGGTGAAACCATTCTATATGAGGTTTATCATTGTTACATTTGATGAATGGGTGCTGCACTATGAAGTGTGTATATTTTCATTCTCAGAATTACTTACATGGATCAAGGAAGGGTTAGATTGCATATGGAAAGCATGGATGATCAATGAAGTTGATTGGGGACCAAATCCAAGTGTTCCTAACGTCCTCCACCAGGCCACCACGTCACATTGGATCCAAGGAAACAAAGAGTCCAAGTCCAACACGTTTTGGAAAGTTCAATTCGGACTGCAGAAGAGTCCAAACTTGCGACGGTTGCCACGACTTCATACGGACTCCGATTGGGACGTTCTAGCACTTTTTGGAAAGCTTATCAAGTCTACTTTCCAATGGATCCGGACTCATACCTATATCCTATCAGATGCGTGCGCAGTAGACAATTTAATACCGAGATCTTTTCTGCCAACGGTGCTGCGTCACCCTATTTTGGGCCGATGGCCCGTGTATCAGTTGAGTCCATTAGGGACTCATCCTAGGGTTGTAGGACGACACCAGGACCCTTGTGGTCGTCCTCCCACCTCCTTATATCCCCCTAGAGCCGCCACAAACAGATTGGGTTTTGTTTAGATGAAAGTTTAGCTGCTGCTACTTCCTTGTAGACGCGTGTGTCGACTAGACCATCCGTTCTACCTGATTCGGAACCCCACCTTCATGTGTATCACATCTGATCCTTCATCTCTTATTTGCAATTGAGTGCTTGTTCTACTTGTTCTTGCTTGTTCTTCGATTGCTTGCAGGAATAACCCTAGTGGTTTGGTTGGTTGTGATCCGCAAGATCGTGAGCAACTGCTGGATTTGGTGTATCGATCGCTAAGGCGCAGCGTCCTTAGATGGTTGTAATCGGATCGTGAATGTCTCTCCAGTCAAATCGTAGTTATTTATCTCCACCGAAAGATCGGGACACCCATACACTCATCGCAAAACCATCGGACGCTAGGGAGCGTCCGTTGGATTAAATACCCGAAACCCGAGAGCAGTTATTTTGCGTCGGACGCTAGGATGCAGCGTCCTTCGCCAAGTGACGGAGCGTCCGTTGGTAGGATTTTTAAATAGTAACTAGCTGTTAAGGCAGGCGACGAAGTGTCTGTTGCCAACTTAAAAGTTGTTTTTGAGCTGCCCATGGGCTGGTTGTGTGTGGGAGTATTTATACCCCATCCCTTGCCTTACCAACATGCCTTTGCTCATTTAATTTGCTGAGAAACACCTTGTGAGGTTTGGGAAGAGAGGAAGATCCCTAGTGAGAGTGATTTGCGAATCCATCCATCAATCCTCTCTCTAGTTCATCCAAGAGATCAAGTTGTGCATCCACTCTAGTTATGAGGCTTGAGTGAGTCAAGTGAAGATCCAAGCTTGTTACTCTTGGTGATCGACATCACCTAGATGGTCCAGTGGTGCTAGGTTGAAGGTGATCGCCAGAAGGATTGTCGGCGGCCCTTCTCCATCAACTTGTGCATTGGTTGTGGGTGGTTCACCGAGCCGGAGTGGCGAAGAACCAGCCCATAGAGAGCACTCGATCCTCGTGTTGGATTGAGGGGAAGCAATACATTGCGAGTGCTTCAATGAGGACTGGAGGGGAGTGTCGACTCCTCGATACCTCAGGAAAACATCGTCGTGTCAAGAATCTCTTTCCTGGGCTCCTTTCGTACCACATTTACTTTCCGCACTTGTTCTTACTTTCTATACTAGACTTGTCTAGGGTGTTCTTGCTTTGAGACTAGAATTGTGTAGGGTGTTCTTCAATTCTATGACTTGCTACCGCTTTCTATCTAGGACACACTTTCGGTAGGCACTAGGGGGTGATTGACATTTGTTAGGTTTTACATTTTGCTTTAGAAATTTAAAACAAGCCCAATTCACCCACCCTTTTGGGCATCTTGAACCTTTCACTCCGGCTCTCTCCATCTCCCCCGTTGGTCCCCCTCCCTTCTGTAACACCCGGGTGTTAATCTTGTTAATCTCTAAATTAAAATTTTGATCATGTCATCATATGCATTAAGCATCATTCATTTGTTGGAAACCTGGATATGCATTGAACTAAAATGAGTTTACTTGTGTATGTTTGATCAATTGTTTGTATGCAGGTCATCTTTTCAAAATCTCAAAATTTAAAAATTGAATCCAAACCCTTCTCCCAGAGGGGCTAGATTAAACCCTAAACATGATTTTCAAAATCTATAAAGTTTTTGCTTATGGTTGTTTAAGCAAAGTTGTAGATCTCAAAATTTTGAACATCTTTCGTGATCAAAGTTTTCCTTGAAAACCCTGGAAGCTTGTGCATTTTTTGCAAAAGAGCCGCAAGGTCAGTTCTGTCCTTTCCTCGAGCAGTTGCATGGCGGGTCGTTCTCGACGGTGCCCGGCGCCGACACCTGTCTAGGGACTCCCGTCTTGTCGTGGGTACGTGGCGATCTTGCGGAGCCCGTTACTGTCTTTAAAAGCGGGACGCCATCCTCTCTTCTTTCCTTTCCACGCCACTGCTCCACTCTACTTCGCTTCGCTCTGCTTCGTCTCCGTCGAGCGCTCCACCTCCATTGTTGATGAACTCGTCCGAGCTCGTTAGCTGCTTCCAATTACTCAATCTTTCGTCATTGCCTTCGCCTTGACCTTGCGCATCTTTGGGGTAAGTTGGTTGAAGTCGTCGAGCCCGCATTCGTCAGTACGACTCTATCTTCCTCAGCTCCGCCGAAACCGCCGCCGCTCTGGTCTGTCCTCGACCGGGCTGCGCAGGAGCCGCATTGTCTTTTTGCCTTATGTTTCTTGCTCTTTGTTCATCTCTGAGTCTTGTCGGGTTCTCCGTTTTGCAAATGGTGGACCTTAGCTCCGGGAATATCTTCATGCCGCGCAGTTCTTCGTCTCCGCCGGCACGTTCTCCATCGACGGTCGTCTCTGCTTCATCTCCGGCCACACTTGCTAACGCTTCGTGACCAGGGTGAGCTCCTTGACCTCTTCGTTGTACTCATTTGTCCTTGTATCGAGCCTTCGAGCTCTGTCCTCAAGCGCCGCAGCTGTGCTTGTTCGTCGCGGCGGTGTGATCGACGTCTTGTCGTTGCAGTTGATCTTTTCGGGATCCAAGTCTTGCGCTAGCTTCGCCTAGCCGTCCTGAGTCAGTCTCGAGGGGTAGTTGCCCTCGAGCGCGTGCGTGTTCTCTTCGGCGCGCGTCGAGCAGTTTCTCCGTCGACCGCCAGCGCCGTCGTCGAGGGGGGGTTGCTTTTAGCTCTGTGCTTGTTTGGCTTGCGCTTCGCGTTGTTTGGGGGCCGCTTAGCTTGCTAGAGTTGTTGGTTGTTTCGATCGAGGTCTGATCGAGGCCTAGTGTCTCTGCTCGAGGCCTAGCTCCTTTGATCGAGGCCTGTGTCTGTCGGCATGTGTATGCGGTCGAGCTCAGTTCACCGCCATGTTCGTCGACAAGGTCAGCTGAGTAGGTTTTAGTCTCGTTTCTGTTGGGCGTTTTGCTCGCGGTTGCCTTCTGAGTCGTGATCGAGGTCTAGCCTCGGGATCAAGTATCGATCGAGGCCTAGCGTCTCTGTTCGAGGCCTAGTTGCGTCGATCGAGGCTTAGCTTCTCAGTTTGAGGGTCGGTCGAGGCCCAGTTTCATCGAGCAAAGTCTTTCTTCGTCGATCGAGGCCTCGTTTCTTTCGATCGAGGTCTGTCTTCGTCGATCGAGGCCTAGTTTCGCGATCGAGGGTTAATTCTACGATCGAGGTCTGTTCTCGATGGTGTGCGATCGGTCGAGCCCCGGCAGTTCGTCAGCACCCTCGATGAAGCGTCTTTGAGGTTTGTTTGGGTCGTGGCGCACCTTGTTGGGTTCGGCTCGGCAAGCCGAAGCAAGTTCGAGGGGTAGCCGTTCGGTTTGGTCGTCGACGGTGACTCGCCGCCGTGTTTTGTGGTTCTCGACGCCACCGCTCGAGCCTCTGTGCCGCTGATGGTCGAGTCTCAGCCGTTCGAGGGTCTTGAGCAGAGTTCTTCCTGTTTCTTGTTTTTAGTTCTGTAACATGCCCTGTTTAGTTATAAAATGTTTAGAAACCCTGATAACTTTAGGCTTTGAGTGATTTTGGATTATTTGATAAATATGGTCATTTGTCCAGTGACAAACACAAGATGGACATGCTCGATGTAATGCTGTTTGCTCAGTTCTTTTAGGGTAATCTGTTTTAGTCTTCTCTTAGCTTGTTTGTTTCAGTTAAGCATCATGTTTACTATTCAAGCATCATCTAAAACATGTCATTATATCGTGTAGATTGTACGTTGGTTGGGTTGGATACCTCCAGTGCAGAGGTCTTCTCTCTTGAATCTGAGCCCGAGTTCGTTTATCCCTCCAACCAAGGCAAGCCCCGGTGCATTCAAACACTTCCTTTTATTTAAAATGTTTGCTTTAAATACACTTATGTTTATACTATTGCATTACGGTATTCAATCAAATTCCTACTTGATGCATAGCCTTACCTTGAATTATTTATTCCTGTACCTTGATACTGTTTTAAAAATGCGATGTTGCTTTATGCTGCTTAGCAATGCTTAGACCGATAGAGTCAGATGATTTCCTGTCATCTGCAAGAATAGGTGGTAACCTGTTTGCTTCGGCAATGGTCCTGTTTTCAAGATGAATAGCGGATTGCTGCGGCAAATGGCTATGTCCTCTTGATGGGAGTAATAATCTGAGACCGGGCGGACACGGTGTTGGAGAGCCACCAGATGTGGATATCTGGTGAGCGGGTTCTTTCCGCCTGTGTCGATTAGGAACCATCCGTTGTAGACGTCCAAGGGTTGTGACTTTGGAGTACTTATCACATACTCCGGGAAGCTGGACTCTGGCTATTCTCGCTTGAAGAACGGTTAACCCGCACTGGGAGTGGAGAGATGGTGAGAGTAGTGTGTACCCTCCAAGTTAGCGAACTGGATGGAGGCGTACTGTGCTCTCGGGTGGCGGAACCCCGGTCTTGGCGAGAGGATCCAGGGAAAGGTAGTCATATGCGTGCTTTAAGCGGCTGTATATGTCGTGTGATAGGGAAGCCCCAGCTGGGATAAACCGGTTCGAATCGTCGTGTTCCTCGGATATGGAAACATGACCCTGTCCTCTACCGCGTAGTAATACACTGTAACTGGATACTTGTTGGATCCCTTCGTGGATGTTTATTACCTTGTTATCGATCATACATCCAGGTCGATACTTGAGTAATCTTATGGATAACATAAATGATTTCAATTCTTTTTATAAATGCTCATTTATGCAAAATACTTGATTCTTGCAATCCATACCTTGAATCCTATGACTTGCATACTGCTTTGTCCACCAAATACTTTTCTTTGTCGGATAAGTCTTGTGGAGTACTCCCATACTCAGGGTTTGTTAACCCCTGTTGCAGATGAGGATCACAACCCGGTGTGTGTGGCTCCTTGCTGCATGACCGTGGTCAGTGTAGATGAAGATGAAGAATAACCTGTCGTTGCTTGACTCTTGGGCAAGAGTAACCCGGTTATCTGTTCTTTCGCTATCAGCAGCTTGATGTAATCTTATCGTATGACACTAAGTTATGTTCAAAACTTATGGTTTGTAATATGACTTTAAATTTCCGCTACTTTGATGTAATATAAAAATTTCGTATTACTTCTGTCATGATTGTGATAAGGTTGGTCCTGTTCGGAAAGAGGTGGATGACCCGCTGCAAAGTGGCGATACCTGATGGGCTAATTAAGATTTGGATCATCTGTTGGAGATTAAGTTGGTTAATCCTGACAAGTGGGCCCTATCTTAAGAGGTTCTGTCACAGCTGGTATCAAAGCTCACCTTATTACCAATCTTGCAGTTGTAAAAGTTTTCAAAATGTTTTTGGATCTTAAAATAAAATGTGATTTGAGTCTAAAAACTTCCTTAACTCATCTTTTCTCTCTTTCCAAGTTTAGGAAAGTAGACTTTAGGATATCAAGCTGGTGGTATGAATACGGTTATATATGTATGCCCTATATATATGTGTTATGTAAATATTATCGTATTCGTAGGGACGTTTCATGCATCATATCATACAACTTGGGATGGGTTTAAAATTTTGTTCTTAAGCTACTAAAATTTTGACCTGTTACTTACTTACCTCCTTTGAAATCTTGTCTATAGGATGGCCAGAACTAAGCGCACGGCTCGCAAGTCTTCCGGACCTCGGGGCGTTCCTCGCCACAGGCTGGCGACACGTGGAGTCTGTGCTGAGAGCAGTCAGCAGGGTGCCAGTTGCTGTGCTCACCACAGGGCGAAGATCGAGCACTTGGAGCTTGAGTTGGCTAGCAGTGCTGACGATCTTACGGCTAAGATGGGGGAGAAGGAGGTTGAGTTGCAGGCATGTCAGGCGCAGCTGGCAGCCAAGGCAACGGAAGTGTCCATTGCTGAGGGTCACATGTACGAGGTGATGGGAGAAAGGAATGAAGCCTGGGAACGAGAACACGTTCTGTCCGAGATATACCATAACTTGGGGCTCTATGTGGGCAATCTTGAGGCGTACAACAATGCTCTTCATGAGGAGGTGCATCACCTTCACCACATGATGAACAACCCCGAGTACCAGCAGCAGGCTATGGCCGAGGACCTTGGGGATCTTGTTCAGGCAGACCAGTTCGTTGCACCTACACCTGAGGGTCAGGGTGGAGATGCACCTGAGCCAGAACCAGTGGTGATCGTCAAGGACGAGCAGGAGGTTGTAGTCCTTAGTGACGACGAGTAGATCATGTTTCGCCTAGCTATCTAGTTTGATGCTAGTACTGGATCTTGTGTAACATAATCTACCTTTATCGCTTTCAGAACTCTTTAGTTATCCGCACTGTGATGTTGTGATGTCATGTAATATATGTTGTGCACTTTGGTACTTTTATGCTTGTCTCAATAAAAGTATGTTTGTGCAAACAGATGGCTGAACATAACAATGCTGGGGCTCATGATGGGGAACTTCCTGATCCACCAACCTTAACGCAAGCTCTGGCGGCATTGATCAGTGTTTCAGTAGACAATGCCCGCCTTTTGAATGAGTTAACTCAGCATCACTAGCAAGGCGGCAATGAGCGTCGTGGTCGCAATAACCAGGAGACGACTTATGTCGATTTCACCGACACGCGTCCTCCGGTGTTCACCAAGGCAGATTAGCCGTTGGAAGCTGACGATTGGCTTCGCACCATGGAGCAGAAGTTCGAGCTGATAAATTGCACAGAGGTGCAGAAGCCCGTCTTTGCAGCTCAACAACTTCGCGGGGCAGCAGGAGCCTGGTGGTCGACCTTTATAGCTATGCAGCCAGCAGGTCATCATGCCACCTGGAGGGAGTTTCGTGAGGCTTTCCGTGCGCACTATATTCCTGATGGTGTCATGGAAGCTAAGTTGGAAGAGTTCCTGAGTTTGAAGCAAGGAGAGTCCACTGTGATGCAGTACGTGGGCAAGTTCAACCATCTTTCCCAGTATGCTGTGGAACATGTCAATACGGATGCAAAGAAGAAGAGATGGTTTCTCAGGGGGCTCTCAACTAAGCTGAACACCATGCTTCATCACCATCCTAATGCTACTTATCATGAGGTTGTAAGCATGGCTATCTCTGCTGAGAATTCTTTGCGCATCCATAGGGAGGCAAAGAAGAAGAAATCGTTTGCTGGATCTTCTAGTGGTAGTCAGAAGAGGCAGAAGATTCTCTACCACCCTCAGAACCACAACCGTTTTCAGTATCGTCCTCCTCAGCAGCAGCAGAAGTTTGGGCAGCAGTTCTCTGGGGGTCCTCAGTATCCTAGGCAGAATGCTGGTCCAAACAACCAGATGGTTGTCAAGCAAACCAGCAATGCCTGTTTCAACTGTGGAAAGACAGGGCATTATTCCAATGTATGTCCTCTTCCAAAGCAGTATAATCAGAAGTTTGCTGGAAATCAGCAACAGCAGAAGCAGAATGGGAATACTGGAGTTCAGAAGAACAAAAATGAGCAGAAGACTGGGCGGGTGTTTCATACCCAGGGTGAAGGGATGCCAGAAGGAGAACCTGTATTGCAAGGTATGTTTCCTATCAACAATCAACCTGCAGTTATTCTCTTTGATTCTTGTGCATCACATTCCTTCATTGATAAGTCATTTGTGCTCAAGCATAGTATTCCCTTGTCTGAGTTAAACATGGATTTTCATGTGCAAACACCTGGTGGCCGAATCTCCACTAAAGAGTTGGTGTATCAAGTATCTTTGAGTCTGGGTGGGCATATCTTTCCCACGACTTTGGTAGTGCTTCCTAACCAGGGTTTAGATGTGATCCTGGGGATGAATTGGTTGCAGCAGCACAAAGCTGTGATCGATGTGTTAAATAGAACTATCAAGGTAGATGTGCCAAACAGTAAATCTCAGCTCTTGATTCAACTTTCGGTGCCAAAGAGGGAAATAGGGAGAGTCTGTGCTACAGTTGCAGTTGGGGTACATGATATTCCAATAGTACGTGAGTTTCCAGACGTCTTTCCTGATGACTTACCTGGCTTACCTCCTGATAGAGCTAAAGCCTGGTACTGCACCAATCTCTAGAAGGGCCTATCGGATGCCTCCTAAAGAGCTAGCCAAGTTGAAGACTCAGTTAAAGGAGTTGCTTGATAAGGGTTTCATTCGACCTAGTTCATCGCCATGGGGCTGTCCTACAATTTTCGTGAAAAAGAAGGATCGTACCCTTCGTATGTGCGTTGACTATCGTCCTTTGAACGAGGTGACCATCAAAAACAAGTACCCCTTGCCGCGGATTGATCTTCTCTTTGATCAACTCGCTGGAGCTTCAGTGTTTTCCAAGATCGACTTGCGATCAGGGTACCACCAGATCAAGATTCGACCGGAAGATGTCCCAAAGACGGCGTTTACCACTAGATATGGGCTTTATGAATATCTGGTAATGTCGTTTGGGTTGACCAATGCACCGGCGTACTTCATGTATCTGATGAACTCAGTATTCATGCCGGAGTTGGACAAGTTTGTTGTTGTCTTCATAGATGATATTCTCGTCTATTCCAAGAATGAAGAAGAGCATGCCCGTCATCTCCGAATCGTCTTAACCCGATTGCGTGAGCACTAGCTTTATGCTAAGTTCAGCAAATGTGAGTTTTGGCTGAAGGAAGTGCAATTCCTGGGACATGTTTTGTCCAACGGAGGTGTGGCAGTTGATCCTAGTAAGGTGAAGGACATTCTGGATTGGAAGCCACCAACAACAGTTCATCAAGTTCGAAGTTTCCTCGGTATGGCTGGTTATTATCGCCAGTTTATTCCAGACTTCTCTCGAGTCTCGAAGCCAATTACCAGTCTACTAAAGAACCAGACCAAGTTCGTGTGGTCTGCGGAGTGCGAAGAAGCTTTTCATGCTTTGAAGAAGTTAATGACCACAGCTCCCGTATTAGCTCAACCTAATATCAAGAAGCCCTTTGATGTGTATTGCGATGCATCCGGTATTGGTATTGGGTGTGTCTTGATGCAAGAAGGAAGGGTCATTGCTTATGCTTCTAGGCAGTTGAAGAAACACGAAGAGAACTATCCAATTCATGATCTGGAGTTAGCGGCAGTTGTCCACTCCTTGAAGATTTGGCGACATTATCTTCTGGGCGTCACACCTTCCCCTTTGACATCTCGTCGGAAGCTGAAGGGAGCGGAGATCCATCATTTTAATAGATTTTATATTAGATTGATTTTTTAGGGTTAGGATTTCTCCGTGTCAAGTTTATTAGTATTGAAGATTTATCTTCTCCTCCTGCTCCTCTCCGGCGACTCCCGCGATGGTGAGAGGGCAGGGTGGAATCATCTTCTCCATAGCGAATCCATTGAAGATGAGAGCGATATCTACGTCGCCATCAACTTCATTGGCATGACGACATAGAGACTTTTATTTTCGGACGACGACATCAAGGCGGAGATGATGTTGTCGCCATGGAAAAATTTTCTTCGGTCTCTTCTCTATTTCGTTGTGGTTAGATCTAGTCACGATGAATGACTATGGAAATAAGTTTCAGACCAGTCTTGACAAGACCCAATATGGATCGGTAAGGATTGGCCCGATCTTCACGACAGTAGGTCACGAATTCAAGAGATAACTTGCTGTGAACAGCGGGGGATAACTAGCTTTATACCTGTCCAAGGTTGGATGCGACCAAGCGACGGGGAGAGAGGCACCGAAACCGTGAAGACTTCGACTCGATCTCCGAACGACCGCAGAACCACAATCCGGAACTAATCCACACAATACGGCGCAACCGAACGGAAGCCATAGAGCATGAAGTAGGGGATCCCAGAGGGATCTCTTCACAAGTCCAAGAAGAACAAGGAATAACAAAGGTTTGAGTAAGACACTCAACAGCTCGGCTGAAATACCATATAGGTTCTTAATTCATCAAAAGTTTCTTTAATAGCTCAGTCGCAGGGGATATATATACTAGGAACAACCCTCCTAGATAGGTATGAAAACGAAAAGGAGTTTCTGAAGATAGGCTACGTGAAAGGTCACCGTGAGATGGCTTCCCGAAGTGCTTCGCGTGACTGTTGGCCTTCAGAGCAGTTTCTACTAAACTGATCATAATTCTTTATTGGGAAGTCCAAATGACGAGTCGTTTGTTGGGTGTGAAAGTAGACTTGAAGAGATTTCCAGACATGTATACCATGCATCATGAACCATTATAGAATGGTACAGTTTCGCAGGAGAAGTTGAACCAACATTCTGTCTTGTGAAACTGATGGCTTTCTGAGCAGTCTTGACTAAAATGTGTATATCGCAAGATTGACACGTCCTACTGGGGTGCGGTTTGTTGCATTGGAATGTAGACTTGAAGATCTTTCCAAAATGTTTTAACGGACCTCAAAAGCTTCTCGGAGCCGAGAGATATGAACATTTCTTTAACTAGTCCGTTTTTTACTGAACTGGTCCGTTTTGGACAGATCCGATTCTTCCTTAGAGAACTGGTCCGTTTTTGGTCCGTAGCTTTTCCTCATGTAGAGTAACATTATCCTCTTGATGTGTATACCTAAGTATAATAAAAGTAGAACACTTAGGTAGTATAACATTCTTAGAATTATTAAAGTTAATTTCAGCTAGGAATGAATTCACCTCTTCATGTAGTTTAGTGGCACGACTACATGTAATTGGACCATGATTTATATCATTTGTATAAGATGGTGAATCTTCTTCATGTTCCACCACATGACGAGCTAGCATGTCCTCATCATCCTCCCCCTCTTGAAAAGGAGTCGTCCTCGACTTTAATTCTTCCAATCCAAAAATTGTACTAGGACATCGCTTTGTAGTATTATGATAACATCAAGATCTTCTTCTTCCATCACACCAAGGTGTTTGAATCTATAATTATATAAACCAAATAGTAGCCGTATAGGTGGAAGCCAAATGGAATTAGAATAAAGTGTAGCTTTCACCTTGAATGGATACTTAGAACTAACGGTGAATGTTGATTGCCTTGGCATGGTCTTATCACATCTTCATCATTCTTTGGTGGTTGAAATAAGAAGAAGTATGCTAAAAGAAAGAAGAAGTTCTCAACTCCGTCTACATGAATGTTGGCTATCGTTCGTTGGGCATCTGTTCTCAGGCATGTTGTTGTTGCCGAGTATTTGTCTGTGCGGTCATCCATACGAAAGCATAAAATGTTTGGTTTTGAGATTTGGAGTTTATCACAACATGTGTATAAATTAGATGAATATTAGTTTCTAGATATATCTAGTGTAATCCAGAGTCCTAGTAACATGTTAATGTACCCGACTATTATATAATAATTCTTGTTTCGTCTAAAAAAGAGTCTTTTACTTGTATGCCATTAAAAAGATGGTGTAATCGTCTATGTCCCTAAGAAGTTCGATCTATCGTTAGTGTTTAAGATCGAAAAACTTTTCTCTCACGTTGTTCGGTCCATTTACATTACTAATGGTGTGAAATGTGGGTGACAAAGAAGTTGAATGCCCCTCAAATTTTTGTTTTTCATGTGCCATTGGTCACGGGAGTGTTTGATGATTTTTTATCGTAATAAAAACAATCATTTATGATCAGATAAATGTGAATACATTTATTTGACACATATTGTTTTGTGGTCCTCTACAAATTTATAAGGTCACGGTCACTGAACTTATGACAAGTGGGCCCATGTTTTTTTAATTTTTTTCAAAGGAGATAATTAGCGTCCTGCTGATGTAAACGGTCTAAATCTATACCTATTAATAAAGAGTCAAAATTTCTAGCTCTTTTTTTGGTCCAGCCCATTCAATCTATACTAACCGCGGACCACTCACTTGCTTTCGGCCCACTACCCGCCTTCGGCCCACTCGCTAAAAATCCCCGGACGCCGCCCGCCTCCCCGCGTCGCCGGTGCAAAGCTTCCATCCCGGACCACCGCTGCTCCTGTCTTGCGCCGCAGCGCCGGACACTCCTACCTTCGCGAGGCCTAGGCTGGTCAACTCCCATGTAAACAATTGAGATAGGACACCCAAATAACAAAGGAAGGATTAATACCAATACCAAATACAACCAGAAGGCCCAAAATCAGCGCAGCTGCGTTCCTCATATCTATGGCATCCATATCGCATCCATAAAACAATGAATATTTCAAAATACGAATCGAGACATGGAAGAGAAGAGTACGGAGACGGCGGGTTGGCCTGCTCGGCTGTAGCTTGTGGACAGGTGCGGTAGTTTTCTTTTTTCCTTTTTTTTACCCTATAAAAGGAGACATGTGGTAGATATTTTCTTTGATTGGAGTTGACTTCTCTTTCACGGGAACTATGTTTATGAGAAAAAATATAAGAAAATTCAATAGGAGTTACTCTACAATGCTAAATGATGGGAAAAAAACCAACCTGGCCATGACACTCCAAAGTTTTGTCGTCGACACTGGCGGAGAAGCGAAACATGTTTTCTCACTTCATCAAGGGTGGTTAAGTGACAACCGAATCTACCCATGGAACTACCCCTCGGATTTATAATTTATTAGTCTTGGCGAGATGCCGTTCAAAAAGCACGGCAAGTCAGAGACAAAATCAAGGATGAGCTTGGTGAGGTGCTCTCATGCATAGGGAAGGGTCGCGGTGCCAATTTCAGATTGCCGAAGCTAAACAGTTGCCCAATGATGTTGCTTTTGTATGCATAAATTTTATTGTACAATACTAAGTTTTAGACTTTGTTTGTTGTCATTTCTCCCGTTGCAACGCACAGTCATGTTTGCTAGTAAATCCTATCATCTTAGTTGAGCCAACTACCTCGTGTATGTAGACCGACAGTAATTCTCTCTAGTTCTTGGCTGGTTGTAGAGTGCGTATTCAGACAAGGATTGTCTAATTTGGAAAGGAAATTTGAAGCTCGTCTGAGTCCAACCTGTGTTTTGAGGAACATGTTTGCCACCTTGTTGATTTTCTGATCGATGAACAGAGCTTCAGTCCCGCTAATTGCTTGGAGTGGACAAGAGGTTAGCCTTTTTTATTTACAAAAACTATGGTTAGCGTAAGCATGCATAACTTCAGCAATCTAGAATATTTTCTTTTTCCAACACAAAGTTTGTTGCGTATACAAGTCAATGGAGCTAACCCGGCATGCAAACCACGCGTCCTATCCATTCGCAATTGGACGGCTGTTTATGATCAACGCCATGGTTGGTTGGCTCACGTAAGAGTATCCACTAATCAAATCGTTTTTTAAAGTTAAATTTAGTTATTGTTAAAGAAAAAACGTCTCCAACAGACTCTGTAAACAACTCTTTAAATTTAGAATTTC
Source organism: Microstegium vimineum (assembly GCA_022036555.1). Taxonomy (NCBI): domain Eukaryota; kingdom Viridiplantae; phylum Streptophyta; class Magnoliopsida; order Poales; family Poaceae; genus Microstegium; species Microstegium vimineum. The sequence continues at coordinate 38,488,901 of CM039120.1, read as the reverse complement.
TTCATCCTACCTTATTCGCTCTCTACTTTTAGATAATCTACCTCAGTAGCTATCTATATTTCAGTTTTACATAGTCTGTAGGAGTACTTTAATGTTATCTATTTTAGAGAGTAACAAAATCAGTAAATTTAGCAAGTTTTTTTAGCTAATCTTTTAAAGATGCTTTAAGATGCTAGGATTTATTTAGACTGTTTACATCAGCAGGACGCTAATTATCTACTTTAAAAAAATATGGGCCCATTGTCATAAGCTCAGCGACCGTGATCTTATAAATTTGTAGGTGACCTCATAATCATATGTGCCAAATAAATGTATTCATATTTATCTAATCATAAATGATTGTTTTTATTATAATAAAAAAAATAATCATCAAACACTCTCAGCGAGTGGCACATGAGAAACAAAAGTTCCAGAAGCATTATTTTGTCACCCACATTTCACACCGTTAGTGCTGCAAATAGACGGAATGATGTGTGAGAGAAAAGTTTTTCGAACTTAAACACTAACGATAGATCAAATTTTTTAGGGATATAGATGATTACACCATCTTTTTTTTAATGCCATATAAGTAGAGGGAAAATTGGATCATGGACATTCAAAGTGAGTACCCTTTGCTATTGGACACTAAAAATGGAGCGATTTCCTGGAGGACACTCTGGTTCTTGGCTAATTTGCTTGTGGACACTTAAATATTCTAACAAAATAGATATAAAATCATATAAATACAAAAAAAACTATACTATAAATTTTTATATGCTCTACATTATGAGAACTATATAGTAAAAATATTGTTTTGAACTAAAATACTCATTTTGTCCCTCATCATAAATAGACAAAGTTAACCATGGTTATTTTTTTCATATATTTGTAGGACACTAAAAATCTTGGAAAAATAATAGAATGCATACATCACCAAATACTATGCTAAAAATATTAGATCAAAATTATAAAGATTAATATATCAATTAAACTTGACAGAAGATAAATCTATAACTCACTGATGCTAAATAAACTATGATAAACTTTATTATTTTGATCTAATATTTTTTTTCATAGTCAAGATTTGGTCATATACTCATTCTGTGTTTTTTTCAAGATTTTTGGTGTCCTATAAATATATGAAGAAATTAACTATGATTAACTTTGTCTATTTATGATGAGGGGCAACATGATTATTTTAGTGCAAAACAAGATTTTTACTATATACTCCTTCTGTCCCTTATTAAGTGTCGTTTTGAGTTTTCGTGTTACAACTTTGACTAGATTTATATAAAATATGTGTAACATTTGTGTCTCCAAATAAATTTATTAAAAAATTAGACCAAAAGATCTATCTAATGATATCAATTATGTATCATAAATATTAATAGTTTTTTATATAAAATTAATCAAAGTTATTTCTTGAGAAGTGAGAAAGATAATTATTTAGGGACGGAGGGAGTAGTTCTCATCATGTACAATATAGAAAATTTTATAGTATAATGTTTAGTCATTTATATGATTTTATATCTATTTTGTTAGAATATTTTATGGGGCACTATGTGTACTAATAAAAATTGCCAAGAACCAGAATGTCCTTCAAGAAATCGCTCTTTTTTCAGAGTCAAAAACAAAGAGTGAGTGATTATTTTAATGTACAGGAGTCAGTTTCCCACAAGTAAAAGGCTAAAAAAAAGCTGACTTTCGAACCGGAAGGAATTTGGTGCACCAACTACCTCCCGCATCGCTGCGCGCACACAGAATTCGCAAGTCGTCGAGGCGAGCAGTACAACGCTGTTGGAGCCAGTCTTTACGCCGGGGAGCACGGGCCTTTCCGGTCTCTTCACGAGACGACGCGCTCCTTCATCTGCAAGGTATGACAGGGTGTTTTTTATGGTCCTGTTAAGATTGAGAAAAGTGGTGAAAAGTTTTTGTAAATATTTTTTGTGCTAAAAATAAAAAACATAAAAACTTTTTGCATACCCGTTTAGATTGAGTGAAATATTTTGCAAAAGATAGGAAAAGAGATGTCTCGTACGTCTAACGATGCAAAATATTTTGGTTTTGATATATTGGGTATCAAATGCAAAATATTTTGGAGGGCTACTTTTTGTAAAATTTGGTACCCCTGTGTTTAGGCCCTGTTTAGTTACTCCATTTTGCAAAAAAAATTTACATTTTGGGCTATTTTTTACAAAATGGAACTAAATAGGGGTACCAAATTTTACAAAAAGTAGTCCCCAAAATATTTTGCATTTGGCACCCAACATACCAAAAACACAAATATTTTGCATCGTTGCGCATGTCAAACCTCTCTTTCCCCTACAATCTGCAAAATATTTTACTGTATCTAAACATGGGTGCAAAAAGTTTTTACGTTTTGCATTTTGGGCACAAAATGTTTTTGCAAAAACTTTTCACCACTTCTCACAATTTAAACACATCCTTAGATTGTGAAAAGTGGTGAAAAGTTTTGCAAAAATATTTTGCGCCAAAAATGCAAAATGCAAAAACTTTTCGCACCCCTGTTTAGATATAATGAAATATTTTGCAAAATGTAGGGAAAGAAAGGTTTGGCACACGCAACGATGCAAAATATTTTGGTTTTTGGTGTGTTGGGTGCCATATGCAAAATATTTTGTGAGACTACTTTTTGCAAAATTTGATACCCCTGTTAAGTTCTATTTTGCAAAAAAGTAGCACAAAACGTAAAAAGTTTTTGCAAAATGGAGTAACTAAACATGGCGGCATAAAACACATTAAGGTGTACATGCCTTAACTTTTTGTCATGATGTTTATGCAATTTCATAAACCCACAAGACTTTTATAAAAGGATTAAGTCCACTTTTGGCCCCTCAACTATCACGATGGTCTAATTTTAGCCCCTAACTTTAAAACCGTTTGGTCTAGACACCCCAACATGCAAAACCGGACAATAAAGACCCCTCCTCACGATTGAGGTAGTTTTTGACCGTCCACGTGGCGTTGACAACCACGTTGGCGCGTGGTCCTCCCACTAACATGTGGGACCCACTTGTCAGCTTCATCTTCCACCTCCATCTTCCTGCTCGCGGCCGCGCTCGCTGGTGCCCGACGCGCCGAGCTCGCGGCCGCTCCCGCATTGCTGCTCGCGGCCGTACCCGCTGCCGCCCGCCGCCGCTGCTGCGCCCACCGTGCCCGCTGTGCCTGCCCGCAGCCGCGCCAGCCCCACTCGCCGCGCCCGCTGCTGCCCACGGCGCAAAGCTCGCCGGCGCCCGGTCCGCGCAGGTGGGGGTCGACGGTGGCCCACGCGTGGCGGACGGAGGCGAGCGCGTGGCCCGGCCCGCCCGCATCCTCCGGGAAGGAGAAGTACATGGACGCGAGGAAGTACATCTCGGGCGCGGTGACCCGGTCGAGGCGCCCTCGTCGTCCCCGCCACCGTAGAGCGCGTGCAGCCGCAGCAACGCGCGCTTCCGCGCCACGCGGCGCTCTGCGGCATCGGCGTCGTGCGTGGCGCCGCCGCCGCCGCCGCGGTAGTGACCGTCGCCCCAGTCGAGCACGGCGCGGGCGTCGGCGCCGCGGGACTCCTGCCAGAAGATGCCATACATCCACGCGCCGCCCCGCTCGACGAGGTCTTGCAGGCGCGCCTAGAGCTCGGGCGCCGACGCCGACGCCTCCGCGGGCCCGTCCAGGTGCGGCGCCGTGGTGGCCAGGTGGTGCGCTGCGTCCCGCCCCAGCACCGCCGCGAACAGCGCGACGTCTGTCTCCGACCACGCCATGCTTCCTTTTGCTTCGCGCCCACTGTTACGCTGTGTCGTGCGCGGTCAGACAGTTTGCTCGGCGGCTGCTAGCTCGCCACTCCTCGTCCGAGAAAACGCATACACGTGCGTGACTTGGCCTGACACAGCGCGGTAGAAGATAGAACTGACAAGTGGGTCTCACGTGTCAGTGGGAGGACCCGCGCCAACGTGGCTGTCAACGCCATATGGACGGTCAAAAACCACCTAAATCACGCGGAGGGTTCTTTATTGTCTGGTTTTGCAAGTTGGGGTGTCTGAACCAAACGGTTTTGGAGTTGAGGGCTAAACTTATACTAGCGTGATACTTGAGGGTCAAAATGGACTTAAATCATTTATAAAAACAGCAACACGGGCCCGTTGTACATGCCCTAATTTTTTGTCCTGTCGTTTCATTCTCGCCGGCCGCCACCACACCAAAGCAACCATGGCCTTCTCTGCCGCCCTCGCCCGGGCCGCCGCGCAACTCCTCCGCGGGAGCCTCCCTCCTGCCGGATCCGCCGCCACCGTCTCATACCGCCGCCACCGCCAACTCTGCGGTACCCCTACCACGGATGAGCCCTTAGCCGCGGGACCGTGGGACGAGGCCGAGGCGGAAATCATCCGCGACGTTGAGCCCGTCGTGGACCTCGTCAAGGACATCATCCACTCCCGCAGGTCAGCTTCGGTTTCCAGTACCTACTGTTGGCTATCTTCTCCTCAGGATCTTCAGGATGGTACATGAGATTGCCCGTGTATCTATTAGCATTTCTTTGCGTTGCGAATTTGTCATTAAGTATAAGTAATGCGTAGCCTGTGACGGATGAACTCTGCTCATTGAGAGCTTAATCCTGGACACGACGCATGGTTCCATGGCATTAAGTGATGCAGGTTCTACTTTGTCACCTGATTTGGGCATTCAGCTTTAGTTTATTTGTTCTTATTACAAATCATATGCAACTCCCTAGTGGTGTTGGACACATTCACATGTAGCTGAGTTCTGTGGTTTCCTTTATGATCAGACTTGTGGTTCTTCTCTTTCAGAGGGGATAATGTGGATATGATTGGGAAAGCTCTTGGAATCTTGTGAGACTAGAAACACTTGTGAAAAGCACGAATCTACTGCTATCGGGGAAGATTAATTCAGGGAAAATATGGAATGAACTTGCCCCTTTTCCTTGTGTAAATGCTCATGTTTGTGATAAAGAAGCCTATTCTTCTTGGAATCTTATTTCCTGTTCCATGGAAATTAGCTGTAATAGAATATTGTGGCCAGATATTGCTACACTACAACAGTGGAATTATTGTCCAAAATGGAAGAGTGGCTGCATGCCTTAGGTCACTGCGAAATCGAATTGGCTTATAATATGAGTTATTTGTTTTACACAAGCTCCACTCCTTTATCTAGAAGCACAGAGGCATAAGCAAAACTTTTTTTTATTTGATCAACTGAGTTGTGAACTAGTACAGAAGAAGAGTGACTGTTATGACCGCTACCCAGTATACACGGAGAAGGCCCAATAGTGGTTAGGGGGTGCAGGCAACAAGGGGCTTAAGGCCCATATTTATCCTATTTTAGATATTATTAGAGAGTATTTTCCTTTTATTGTTATTGATATATATATATATATATATATAATATACATATATAAAATTGTAAAGACTATTCAGAGGAATTAAGCAGAAGCATATTATTGTTTCTGGCTTCCCTAGGGAGCCAGGAAAAACCCTAGCCACCCCTATCAACTTCCTGCGCAACCCTAGACGCCCCCTGTCTGCTTCCTGCGCACGATCACGACACCCCGCCGCTGTTCCTCGCGCCTCAAGCCCCATCCAGCGATCTCCTGTCAAGGGTAGGACTATGGTTCCTATCAGTCTGGTACTAGCGACCTAGCCGATCATGGACACCTCCGCTGCCTCTGCATCCGCGTTGTCGCCGGCGATCTCCGTGAGCGCCCACCCCTCTACCACCACGCCCCCGACGACGTCTGGCGCGCTGGTGATCCCGTCGCTGCAGCTAGGGGTTGTGGCCGCGCCGAACCGGTCTTCACGACCGAGTAGATGACGACGACAATCGTGGACCTTAGCCACTGCATGCGCGAGGTCCAGGAGACGCTTCAGGCTCTCCTCCAAGGGCAGCCGACCCTCCTGCCGCCGCCGTCCTCACAACCACCCCCGCTGCCCTCGCCGCCTCGACCAACAGCGTCCTACCCAACCATCTCGTACCCCTACGAGATGCCCAGCGGTGCACTGCCCTCGACAGCCGCTTCCGCGCCGCTGCCGATCCACCAAATTCGCTTTCCTCCATCATCGTCACTGCTTCCTGCATGGGTGCTCGCCTCCACCGTGCCCATCTGCTCCGCGTCGGCATCGTGTATGTCTATACCGCAGGCTCTGACGACGTCCGCTGGCCTGCTGCCAGCTTCCCGGTCGGCAACAATCAGGGCACCGAACAGGGGTGGGGGGGGGGGGGAGGGCACCAGGGCGCTTTCCCCCGAAGTTCTACAAGTTGGAGTTCTCGACGTACGATGGCTCGAAGGACCCCATGAATTGGCTCAATCATTGCGAGCGGTTTCCGCGGCCAGCGGCCTCCGACCGCCCATGGCTATCATCCTATTATCTCAAGGGTGCGGCATAGGCATGCCGCAATGGGATTGTTTCATGGAGTTGTGCCGCCTACGCTTCGGGGCACCCATCCGTGGTACCCGCTTGGCCGAGCTAGGACGGCTTCCCTTCCATAGCATCGTCCGACAGTTCGCGGATCGCTTCCAAGGGGTGTTGTGCCACGCACACGACGTAGCAAAAGGCCGAGCTCTTCGTTGGCGGCCTTCCGGAGCACATTCAGGTGGATGTGGAGATGCGCAAACCGCTCGATCTTCAGATAGCCATGCAGTTGGCCCGGGCCTTTGAGCGTTGGACGACAGCCATGCCACCAGCACTGCCTCAGCGTGGCACCCGTCCCCCTAATGGCCGGGCTTTCTAGCAGGGGCCCTGCGCCTGGGGCAGCGGCCAACGGGGCACCCCCAGCGTGCCCGTTGCGCCGTCTTATGCTGGCTGAGCAAGCGGAATGTCGCCGCTAGGGGCTATGCTTCAAGTGCAACGAGCCCTATGTTCGCGGAAACGTGTGCCCGTGGCTCTTCTATCTAGAGTCAGTCGACTACATCGACCAGGACCTCGTGCATGATGCCATGGCGGATGAGGGTGAGCTTCCTGAGGACGGGCTGCCAGAGGACGCGACTGCGGCTAACGCTCTTGTGGTTTCTCTCCATGCTCTTGCAGGACTCCAGCCCGCGAACTCCATGCTGCTACCCGTCTTCCTCAAGGGCGAGCATTTTCTCGCTCTCCTCGACACTGGATTGACACACAACTTCCTCCAGGGATGCAACGCGTTGGGTGCGGGGTTCGACGCTATGCTCCACCAGGGCGCGGGACCCCTCGCGTACTTCAGTCGTCCCTTTCTTAGCTTGCCATCTTTTGTTAGCGGTGTACGAGCGCGAACTCATTGGGCTGGTGCAAGCGGTTCGCCACTGGCACCCATACTTATGGGGGCGCCACTTCGTGCGCACCGATCACTACAACCTTAAATTTCTTCTTGACCAGCGCTTGTCCACTGGGCATCAGTGGATCAACAAACTCTTCGGCATTGAATTTGAGGTGTAATACTGTCTTGGACGCCTCAATATCGTGGTGGATGCCTTGTCCCGCCGCGACGCCGAGGTAGCGGGAGTGGCCAGCAGTAAGGGTGTGACCAGGACCATGTCGGGGCCATCCTTCGCCTTTCTGGACGACGTCTGCGGTGCGACTGCAGCTGTTGGACCGCCTGCGTTTGGGCGACTCGGCGGCTCCGTGGCGCGAGGACGCGGGCCTCCTGCTGCACGACTGCCGCATCTTCGTGACGGACGTCGGTGACCTCCGCCACCAAGCTCTTCAGATGGCACATTCGGCTAGGAACGAGGGTGTCCAGAAAACATTGCATCTCTCTGCACCGATTACTACATCCTGGGGGACAGCTCCCTGGTCCAGGACTGGGTACGCAATTGCCCTACATGCCAGCCCAAAAAACCGAGTCGCGTCTGCCAGCGAGGCTACTACATCCTCTGGAGGTTCCGTCTCAAGTGTGGACGGACATCGCCACGGACTTCTTCGAGGGGCTGCCTCAAGGTCGGTGGCAAATCGGTCATCCTTACAGTCGTCGATCGCTTCTCCAAGTATGCGCATTTTATTGCGCTCGGTCACCCCTACACGGCCTCCTCCGACGCCCGCGCCTTCTTCGACAGCATCGTCCGGCTCCATGGGTTTCCCTCGTCCATCGTGAGCGATTGGGACCCTGTGTTCACTAGTCACGTCTGGCGGAACCTTTTCCGGATGGCGGGCGTGCAACTTCGCATGAGCACGGCCTTCCATCCCCAGGCAGATGACCAATTGGAGGTGGTAAATAAGGTGATCACCATGTATCTTCGCTGTGTTACAGGTGACCGGCCGCGAGTGTGGATGGACTGGTTGTCGTGGGCGGAGTATTGCTATAATACTTCCTTCCACACAGCCCTCCGCATGACGCCCTTTGAGGTGGGCGGTGGCTGATTCTCCTCAGGACCCACTGGGCCCATTGGACAAGCCTGCAATGTCCATCTTCTTTCGACACCAGCTTATCCTTGAGCTGGATGTGAAGACATACAATCAGCTATCATGCTGCCTGCATGGCAGAGTTCCTCAGCATCCAAATGTCATATATTATTGTATGAAGCTTGCTGATGATAAGAAATGACGGTCAAGTCAGGGACTCATGGTCTTTATGGATGCTAAGGTGAAAGTCACAGCCATGATTTTCCAACTTATCCCATTATATTAAAGAATCATTGAGTTAGGTTTTACATGCTATGAATTGCATGCATGATGATATGAAGCCCCAGTAATGACATTATGTGTTGACTGTAGTCCACAAGAGCTTTCAATGCTTCTTCCCCATGGTGTGGCAGCTTCATTGTGTGCCTTGCTGTTAGGATACCAGTGTTCGCTGAACAGGGATGTCAAATTGTCAATGCTGTAACCCCATTATCACTGACAGTTGTGTTGTTGAGTACCTCTATGTGAAAGAGATGTTTGCTGAGTTGCAGCGACGACCTTTTAGCAGTTGATTGCTTGGTGACCTCTGAGTGCTAGGCACCTCGGGTTACATGTCAGTTCCGCACACAGCTCCTTCAGCAGAAGCAGTGTTTCCAGCCACATAAGATGTGGGGAACGCAGCCAACGAAGCATGAGGTATTGAACTATTAATGCCTCCCTGCTTTGTGGTCTCTACAACCATGTTGGTTCGATGCTTGTAAGCGTGAGCTAAGCTGGGGGCTAACTCACACATCGTTGGGCACTAGAAGCTCCACATATGTTTTCGGAGGCACTATTAATCTGATGGTGTAGATATTGACTGGGTGGTGTTTGTCCAGCTTTCTACCTTTGTCACCAAAGGCGTCAAAATGGCCGTTGTACTGTAGACATGGTGGAGTACACTGGCCAGGTGCATATATACTGCAGCCTCTGTCAGATGATATGTGGCCAACCAAACCTTCTTCCCGTCAGGAGTATGTTGTGCTGAAAGTTCGCCACCATTTTTGATTTGAATGACAAGCTTTGTTAAGGTTCAACATATTAAACCTCCGCTAAAACATGTAGCATTCACTAGGGAGTTTGCCGTGCTGCGTTATATCAGCATGGTGGAGAACTACACTAAGCAGTTCTTTGCCTTGGTAGCAAGAGGAAAAGTTAGATGGGGGCCAACAGATTAATATCTATACTTCTGGACTACAGGAACATCCAAATGGCACCACACAACAGGGAGAATCGATTTGTACTGCAGCATGCTTCTGCTCAAAGCTGTCGTACCAGTCTACCTCCAAATCATTTCACTGTCGCAGATTTGCAGTTAATCGAGCTCATGATTAGGGAGAAGTATATTCCCTAAAAAAAGATTTGGGAGAACGATAGAAGGAAAAGGAAAACCAAATAGGGGAGGAAGAAATGCTCAGGCGCCCATTTTCGGTGTCAGACTCAGTTATTCCTGTGTTCTTCATGGTAGCACTAATCTGTCCAGTAAGATGACCTTGATTTGTTTTGTATGGAAACTGTATTCCTTTGCTGTATTTGATCTGCTCATGCTAACCAGAATGCATCCTAGGTAATCTAAATGAAATCACTATCCACTCTTAGTAAACCCCTACACACTACAGTCTACACATAGATTGCTTTCTTCGTTTATGTACTCGAATAGTCTGTTCTTACAAAGCAGTCAATTTGAGGCACATGTCATGTCCTGGCTTAAGTGCCAGAATGCATGCTTTATTATAGCATCAATGGACCAATACAAGGATTCTTGGTCGGAGAATGCTGCTAGATCTTATACATAATAAGTTGACACCTACGTAAATTTTTTGTTTCAGGAAAACATTAGGTCCAGTTGTATTTTATATATTTCTATTTAAACTTTAAAAAGTTTGACTCCTCGAGGAGCGAGATGTGCATTCATTTTTGGACGGAAGGAGTATATGCTACCAAATTAATATCCTAAGCTGAAGCAGAAACTTCACTAGCATTGCTTTTTGCTCTTGATTAACAACGCTCCACACAACACCCCAATGTTGAATTATCCTAAATTGTTTTTATGCTGTAATACTACCATTTTGTGAAGATGTACCATTTTATGCCTTGCATCAATATTTCCTTCTGTTCTGACACTGTTGTGCTATAACAGGTATAGAAATGGCAGATTTCTAAGCCCAGATGATGAAAAGGTTGTAAAAGAAAAGCTTCTTTTCCATCATCCTCGTGCAAAAGAAAAAATTGGTTGTGGGCTTGATGGTATAATGGTGAGCCTGATTACCTAACCTATTTACCAAAATAGATGTTAAGCCTCCTGAAACAAGTTTGTTCCTTGTCTTCTATTATCTTCCAGACCTTTTCCCTTTTTTGCCCGAAGCCTTCATGGTTAACTGTGTTTTACTTAGGAATTTTGTTACTCGTTTTCTGTTGAAACTATTAGATATATTAGGCAGGTCTATGTGTGATTAGCTATAATTAGCACCTGCTAAGTATACTCGATTGTATTCCTTGTATACCCAACCATATTGGCTATATATATATGAAAGTCACCCCCCCATATTGGGTGTGAGGTATGTCTCTACATGGCAGCCTATCAGATCCTATTTTTCCACACCTTCCTTTCCTCGCACGACTCCTCCCTGCTCGCGCCGCAGCCCCCACGCCCACGACTCCCTCGTGCCCGTCCTCCCTGACCGGCTCCTCCTCCCCTCTCCGATGGACACGTCGGCCTCCCTCGCCTCCGCCTCCTCCCCGGCCACTGCCAGCAGCTGGCACTCCTACCTTGCCCCTCCTCGGTGTTGCCTTGATGGCTGCCATGGGCGTTGGCACTGCTGCACCACTCGTGGCTCACCCCTACGCCACCGTCAATGTGAAGTCCAACATCTCGATTATGCTGGATCTTCAATCCAACTACTCCAAGTGGGCGTTCTTCTTCAAGTCGCTGTGCAGCAAGTTCGGCCTTCACTCGCACATCGATGACTCTGCTCCCCCTCGACCCGATGATCCTAAGTGGGATGCCGCGGAGTGCTGTGTCCGGGGCTGGATCTCCAGCTTTGTCGACGACTCCGTCCTCGACCTCGCCATGGACAACGCCGATCCAACCGCCCACGATATGTGGGTGGCCATTGAGGGGATCTTCCGCACCAACCGTGAGCCGCGCGCTATCTTTTTCCTCAACAAATTCCACTCCATGGTGCAAGGGGACAACATCATCTCGACATACTGCCAACAGCTGAAGACCAAGGTCGTCGCTCTTCGTGACGTCGACCATTTTGTGGAGGACTCGCAGCTCGTCCTCGCGCTTTTGCGTGGTCTCAATCCTCGCTTCTCCAACACCGCCAACTCCGCTGTCCTTCCCCCATTCGCTAGGGCCCATGACATGCTTGTCTTCAAGGAGCTTCGTCAGCACCGCCCTCCTCGCCACCGCTGGGTCTGGCTGCACCAGCCTGGCCGGGTGTCATGCCTCTGGAGGTGCACACAACCCCCATGTGACCGGCTACGGTAGCAGCAACAAGGGCGGTGCCAACAGCGGCGGCAAGGGCAAGGGCCGGCGTGGCTGGAACAACAACCCTACACAACAGCGTGGCGGTGTTGCGAACGTGTCCCAGCCGGCTGGCCGACACACCCAATACCGACCCATGGGCCCTTGGATTTGCTACAATCCATGGGCGCCACAGGGCCATCCTTTGGCTCAACAGGGCGGCTGGCGCCCAGGCATGCTTGGCACCCCTCCTCAGGCTCACACGGCCTTCGCGGCTGTGTAGCCCCTGACGACATTTGTGTCGCTCCCAAGTCTCCCCACAGGCTCCAATGTGGAACCAGGATGGTCTTGTTGCTGCCCTCAATCAGATGCACCTCCAGGGTCAGCATCCCTAGGTCCTGGACTCCGGTGCCTCCTCCCACATGAGCTCCTTGGATGGTATACTCCTTTCTCACCATCCTCACTCTTCCATTACCGTTGACAATGGTCAAACTCTTCCTATTTCATGTCGTGGCGAGTCTGTCCTTCATACACCAGAGTCAAATTTTCATCTTAATGATGTCTTAGTTGTCCCATCTCTAGTCTGCAATCTGCTATATGTCCGTCAGTTTACTTGGGACAACAACTGCTCTATAGAATTTGACGCTCTTGGTTTTTCTATCAAGGATATCCGTACCCAATGCTCTATAGAATGGTGCCAGCAACCTTTACACCTTCCCTGCTGCAGTTTCCTCTCCACAGGCAAACATCGCCATCTCCACTGATCTCTGGCACCACCGTCTTGGTCATCCCAGCTCCGCCACCATCGACATCCTTTGTCGCAATGCGTCCATCAGCTGTAATAAAGTAGAGCACCTGCTTTCATTCTTGTCAGCTTGGCAAACATGTGCGGCTTCCTTTTTCAGATTCTAGTTCATTTAGCTCCATGCCTTTTGAACTTGTTCACTGTGATGTATGGATGTCCCCGATTGCCAGTGTATCATTCGTTCCATTAACAATGTTCGATGCCTTCTGTTTTAGGCCTCCCTTCCACCCACATTCTGGGTTGAAGCCCTGCAGACAGCCACTTACCTCATCAACATTCTACCCACAAAGACGCTTAAATCTTCTACTCCCTCCGTCCCATAATATAAGGCGTGCTCTCTCTAGACGCACGTACATCGATACAGTGCTATGAGAGAGAATTAAATGCGTTCTTGGTCTTTGAACCAGAGGTGGTTACGCCTTATATACTAGGACGGAGGGAGTACCCCGCACCATGCCCTTCTTGGGAGTGCATCATCTTATGATCATCTTTGCGTCTTCGGTTGCCAATGTTACCCTAACCTGTCCGCTACAGCCATCCACAAACTTGCTCTCCGGTCCACCAGGTGTGTTTATCTAGGATACTCCTGTTATGACCGTCATCCCCTACCAGCGTCGCATGTCCATTACTGGCTAGGAGGGGAGCCGACCATAATGGGGCTATAACCCATATAATTGTCGCAATTATATTTGTTTAGAGGGTTATTTTATAATTATCAATTTTAGAGACATAAATACTTGTAAACATTATTGAAGAATTAAGCAGAAACATATTATTATTTCCGGCTTCCTCAGAAAGCCGAGAGAAACCCTACCCGCCTCTCTTTCATGGGTGAACAGTACCGCGGTACTGTAGCACCCCCTACCTCTGCCAACTTTCTTTGTTCCTTCCTCCCTGCGCAACAACAACAGCAGCCACGCCCTAGCTGCCCTCTGCTCTCTTCCTTGCGCAGCAGTCACGCCACGACGTCGTTGCGCCGTCCGCGAGGGACTCTCCCTCGTCTAGCCACCTCTCATCCCTACAATCTAAGGAGCAACTCCAATAGGAACCCTAGCCCTACAAACCTGGTATTAGGTTCGATGACGATGCAACCCGCTCCCTCCATCCCGATGTCCACGCAACCGCTGCTGGCGGCGGCGTCGACGCTCACCGACGCCAACTCGGGCTCTACTACGCCCCTCACCATGGAGTCCCTGGAGGCCAAAGTTGATTGGATCGCGAACAACGTCGCGTCCATGCAGAAGGCATGGGTCGGCCTTCTTCGAGCGCCTGCAACACCACCAGCCTTAACGCCACCACCACCGCCGCCGTCTTCAGCACCAATCTCGACGTCCTACCCCTACGGAATGCCGCCCGGGCTGCCGGCGTCCCCCCTCCACTAGCTGCAGTGGCCGCCGTTGACGTCACCGCTCCCTGCCTGGCTGCAGGCCCAAATGGCGGCATCGGCCCCAACTTCCTCCATGACCATGGCCGCTCCTTTGGCAACCCACCGGCTGCCCTCGATGATCGCATCGCCCTCCTTTTCCCCCGCCAGCGGCATCCTCTACGCGGGGTGGGGGGGGGTGTGGATGGACCTCTCTTCCAGGGAGTGCTGCCACCCACGGCTGGGCCACCAACAGGGGTAATCGACCCTGGCCTTGCTACGACACTCGGAGGTGCCCAGACTGGGCCTAAATTCTTCAAATTGGAGTTCCCACCCTATGACGGCGCGGTGGATCCCCTTAACTGGTTAAACCAGTATGAGCAAGTCTTCCGGGGCCAACAGACATCGGTTTCGGCACGGACCTGGTCTACCACATGTGCGGTGCCGCCCAGACGTGGTACTATGCCCTGGAGCAGGACAAAGGGATGCCACCATGGGAACGTCACCGGTTCTGGGCACCCATCTGGTAGACTACTCGGAGCGCTTCAACGCCGTGCTCTGCTATGCCCCGACCTCTCCCCTCGACAGAAGGCGGAGTTGTATGTAGGCGGTCTTCCCGAGCACATCTGTAAGCAGGTGCAGATGCGTGCACTGCCAGACCTCTAGTCCACCATGTACCTGGCGCGGGCATTCGAGGCTGCACACCTGCCCTGACAGCTCCATTGCCCACACGCGGCGCACGACCACCCAACGGTCGGCCTGGGCATAGCAGCAGCGCCCCCCCGAACGTCGCGGCTGCCGCGACCGGGCCCGTTCCCCCACTGGCCCTGAGGGCCCTCGCAGCCCCACCCGCGTGCGAGTTCCGCCGCATGTCTCCGGCCAAACAACAAGAGCGTCGTCGACAAGGGTTGTGCTCCAACTGCGACGAGCCCTACGTTTGCGGGCATTTGTGCCCACGACTCATCTACCTTGAGGGCGAAGACTACATCGATGACGATGCGACGTCTGAGGGGCAGGATGGGCTGCCTACCGGCCAGGAGGCTCATGGTTTCTCTTCAGGCTGTTGCAGGAATTCGGGCCGCTAACTCCATGCTGTTGCCCATCCTCATCAAGGGCGAACGCTTCCTCGCCCTCCTCGACACAGGGTCGACCCACATCTTCGTGGCTGGGAGACCATCTGCCGTCTCGGCCTCGTTCTAGCTGGCGGTGAACACCTGCGGATCACCGTGGCCAACAGTGACTGTTTACCCTTTGAGGGTATAGCTCGCAACGTGCCTATTTGCATTTATGACGAGCACTTCGCCGTCACCTGCGTTGGCCTCAACTTGGGCGGCTTCGACTTCATCCAGACCTTGTGCCCCATCTTGTGGGACTACGAGGCCCTCACCCTGTCGTTCTGGAGGAATAACCGCCGCGTCACCTCGAAGGGCGTGGCAGTGCGACAGCCTCTGCGCAGCTGCCCGCTGCGACGGCGCTGGACCCCCGGCTGCCCTTGTTGGATGCCCTCCTTTAGCAGTACCTTGACATCTTTGAGGAGCCTAGACGCCTCCCACCGGTGCGCCTGTACGATCACCATATACACCTGTTGCCCGGGACTGCCCCGTGATAGATAAGCCTGTGCCATTAGAGCACTTTAGTTGTTAGTCTCTACTTTCAGTTTAGACAGTTGCTTTATGCTTTAGGCTAGCTTTACTTTACAACATTAGGAATATGCTCTTAAGGCAAACTTGTATCCCAAGAAGCTCTATTGAGGTCTAGTGTATATAAAGGGGATCAAAGCCTAGAGGCAATTCAGCCCTAGCACAAAATCTGAGTCTCACTTTTACTAACAATTGGTATCGGAGCTCTGGTTTTGTGAGAGAGAGCCCAAGAAAAACCCTACCTTTTCCACCTTCCCACCAGCCATGTCTACCTCTGCCGAGTGAGCCGCCGCCGCCACCAAGGCCAAGGCTTTGGCCGTCGAGTATGGAGCTCCTGCCACCGGTGAGGGAGCACAGAGCGCCTCCAACATTTGGACTGCGCGCTTGCTGGCTGCAGAGGCAGCAACGGCGGCGATCCAGGCATCGAGGCAGGCTGCAGCTGCAGCAGAGGAGGCGGCGAGGACCGCACAGGAGCTGCGAGCAGAGATCGGCGCTGCTCCCAGTCTTCGCGTGACCGCAGGCGAGGCCGCGGCGGCGGACGCCATGAGTCGCGGGATAGAGTGGTCTACCGCGACTCCGGAAGCAGCATGGCGTGGCCGATGCTGGACAAGATCAACTACCATGAGTGGTCGCAACTCATGAAGCTGCGGATGCCGGCACGCGACATGTGGGAGGCCGTCGAGGGAGGTCCGGTCTAGTACCGCGACGATCGGCGAGCGCTCGAGGTGATCGTCGCCGCGGTGCCCAAGGAGATGGGCATCCCGCTCATGGATAAGGTGACGACGAAGGAGGCGTGGGACGCCATCGCTGCAGCAAGGATCGGCGTGGACAGGGTCCGACGGGCGACACTGCAGCGACTTCGCTGGGACTGGGAGAACATCGGCATCAAGCCTGGCGAGCAAGTCGACGACTTTGCCATCCGATTGTTGACTCTGCACAAGCAGCTCGTCATCCACGGCGACCGAGACATCACCGAGCCGCGCGTGGTGGAGAAGTACCTTCGTACGGTGCCGGCGAAGTACGCGCAGATCGTCGTCGCCATCGAGCTATTCCTCGACTTTGAGGCGCTCACGCTCGAGGTGACCGGGAGGCTCTAGGCGGTGGATGATCGCGAGGAGCAAGCGCCAATCGAGCCAATTACCGTCGGAGGCAAGCTCATGTACACTGAGGAGCAGTGGAGAGAGCGTTGGAAGGAGAAGAAGGGCGCTGAGGATGCCGGTGGCTCGGCTCCCAGGTAGCAACGTGGTCGCGGAGGAAGGTTCTAGCGGGGCCGTGGCGGCGCGCGCGGCCGAGGGCGCGGCGCTGGCCGCGGTGATGGCGGCGGTGATCGCGGCCCCCCGGGTGACAACCGCGGGCCGAACACCTGCCTCAACTGTGGCTTGGAGGGCCACTGGGTGCGCGATTGCTGTCTGCCACGACGAGAGCGCGGCGGCGGCCGCGGCGGTGGAGGTGATCGTGGCGGTCGAGGAGGCGATCAAGGTGGTGGCCGCGGCGCGGTGCTGGTGGATACGCTGGGCGTGCCCAGTACGCCGAGTGCGAAGAGTACGGCGCGCTGTTCATGGCGCATGCGTTCGTCGAGCTGGACAAGGATGTGCGGGCCTACTCTCTGGCCACGCAAGAAGTGAACTTGGAGGAGCCGAGGGCACCATCCTGTTCCAAGGCAAGACCGGCGAGCACCGTGTGCTACACGGGGTGTACTTCATCCCTGCCCTCAAGAACTCGATCATGAACCTTGGGCAGTTGGATGAGGGCGGCTCCAAGGTGGAGATTGACAATGGCGTGCTGCGCATCTGGGATCGCAGCGGCCACCTACTTGCCAAGGTATCTTAAGGAGCTAACCGCCTCTACATCCTTCACCTGGAAGCTGCGCAGCCATGCTGCCTCGCCGCGCGCAAGGATGACAAGGCGTGGCAATGGCGTACTGCGGCGTCTGAGCAGAGGAGAGATGGCCCGTGGCATTCCCAAGATCGACCACGTGGAGCAGGTCTGCGACGTCTGCGTCACCACCAAGCAGAGGCGGCGAGCGTTCCCAGCCGCGACGTCGTACCGTGCCCAGGAGCATCTGGGATTGGTGCACGGCGACCTCTGCGGACCCGTGACACCGGCGACTCCGGCGGGCAACCTCTACATCCTTCTACTGGTGGACGACGCCACCCGGTTCATGTGGGCAGCGTTGCTGCCGACCAAGGATGCTGCTGGGGAGACAATCAAGCGCATTAAGGCCGCAACAGAGATGGAGAGCAACTGCCAGCTTAAGGTCTTGCGCACGGACAACAGCGGTGAGTTCACCGTCGCCGAGTTCAGCTCCTACTGCACCAACCAAGGTATCAAAGGGCACTTCAGTGCCCCTCACTCCCCTAAGCAGAATGGGGTCGTTGAGCGCAGGAACGAGACGGTGGTGGCCATGGCGCGTGCTTTGCTCAAGCAGCGCGGCCTACCGGCAAGGTTTTGGGGGGAGGCCGTGATGACGGCGGTGCACCTCCTGAACCGCGCTCCGACACGAGCACTGGAGGGCATCACTCCCTACGAGGCATGGCACGGTCATTCATGGACTTTGGGCCACCTCAAGGTGTTTGGCTGCGTTGCCTACACCAGGCGCCTAACCCAGCTCCGCAAGCTGGATGACCGCGACGAGGCCGGCGTGTTCATCGGCTATGAGGAGGGCGCGAAGGCCTACAGGATCTATGATCCGGTGTCCCAGCGCGTACGCGTCAGCCGCGACGTCGTGTTCGACGAAGGCCGCGACTGGGACTGGACATCTCCGGTGGCAAGCACCTCAGAGGAAGGCGCAAACGACTTCACCGTCGAGTATCCTTGGGAAGAGGTGGTGCCTGGAGCTCCCAGCTCGGCATCACCATCGCCAACTCCTCCGCCACGCTTCAGCACACCAGAGCCCTCACAAGGTGAGGAGGAAGCAGAGGATCCCGTGGCGGCGGCCACTCCACTGCACGCCACGCCATCGCCAGTGGCAAGCAACTCCAGTCCTCGGGTCGAGCACGTGACTCCCATGGAGGACGACGAAAAAAGGGTGGAAGCCTACCACGACAGTGAGCAGCTGCGTTACCGCCGCGTCACTAATTTCATCGGGGATGAGGCCACCCCGCCGTCTGCGCAGAGGCTGTTCGTCGAGCTGAACCTCTCCTGCTCGGGCGAGCCGACTACCTACGCAGAGGCAAAGGACGATCCAACTTGGCAAGCTGCGATGGAGGAGCTGGACGCTGTTGAGCGCAATGGCACCTGGGAACTGGAGCCACCCCGAGCTGGTCATCGACCAATCACCCTGAAGTGGGTGTTCAAGCTGAAGAAGAATGAGCAAGATGCTGTGATCAAACACAAGGCAAGGCTTGTGGCTCGGGGGTTTGTGCATCAAGAAGGGGTGGATTATGAAGATGCTTTTGCTCCTGTGGCAAGAATGGAGTCAGTGAGGTTGCTGCTGGCTATGGCTGCTCAAGAAGGGTGAAAGGTCCACCACATGGATGTCAAGTCGGCATTCCTCAATGGGGAGCTCAAGGAGGAGGTCTATGTGCAGCAGCCGCCTGGTTTTGCTGTCCCAGGAGAAGAAGGCAAGGTCTATCACCTCCACAAGGCTCTGTATGGGTTGAGACAGGCATCCAGGGCATGGAATGCAAAGCTGAACTCAACCTTGAAGAAGATGAGGTTTGTTCAGAGCAACCATGAAGCTGCTATCTACAGAAGAGGCTCCAATGGCTCTGTCCTATTGGTTGGAGTCTATGTGGATGATTTGATCATCACTGGAGAGAAGGAAGAGGAAGTGAAGATTTTCAAGGCAGAGATGCAATCCATCTTTGAGATGAGTGACCTTGGGTTACTTAGCTTCTACTTTGGAGTAGAAGTGCAGCAAGGCAGTAGTGGGATCACTCTGAGGCAGAGCCACTATGCCAAGAGGATTGTGGAGTTGGGAAGCATGGCTGATTGCATCCCTGCTGCCACTCCAATGGAGGAGAGGTTGAAGCTGAGCAAGGAGAGCACAACAGAAGAAGTGGATCCAACTCAATACAGAAGATTGGTTGGAAGCTTGAGGTACTTGGTCCACACTAGACCGGACCTGACATTTTCAGTGGGGTTTGTGAGCAGGTTTTTGGAGAGACCAACCACTGAACACCAAATGGCAGTCAAGAGGATTCTCAGATATCTGGCAGGGACTCTTGACTATGGCCTCCACTTCACCAAGACACCAAATTCAGCAAGGTTCTTGGGCTAGACATTGATTCCAGCAAGAGTACTACTGGCTGTCTTTTCTTCCTAGGCAACAGCTTGGTCAGTTGGCAGTCTGTCAAGCAGAGGGTAGTGGCACTCTCAAGCTGTGAAGCTGAGTATGTGGTCATGACTACAACAGCAACTCAGGCACTCTGGCTATCAAGGTTGCTGGCTGATTTGCTGGGAAGGAGAGTGGAAGTTGTGGAGTTGAAGGTGGACAACAAGTCAGCACTTGCACTTGCCAAGAACCCTGTGTTCCATGACAGGAGCAAGCATATAAGGACAAAGTTCCACTTCATCAGAGATTGCATGGATGAGGGGAGCATCAAGGCAGATCACATCTCCACTAATGAGCAACTTGCAAACATTCTCACCAAGTCACTTGGAAGGACCAAGTTTGAAGAGATGAGAAGCAAGATTGGGCTCAAGAGGATCATCAAGACAGGTTGAAGCAAGGCTTAGGGGGAGAATTGATAGATAAGCCTATGCCATTAGAGCACTTTAGTTGTTAGTCTCTACTTTCAGTTTAGACAGTTGCTTTATGCTTTAGGCTAGCTTTACTTTACAGCATTAGGAATATGCTCTTAAAGCAAACTTGTATCCGAAGAAGCTCTATTGAGCTCTAGTGTATATAAAGGGGATCAAAGCCTAGAGGCAATTCAGCCCTAGCACAAAATCTGAGTCTCACTTTTACTAACACCCCGGTGGCGGTGCGCCCCTACCACTACCCCCAGCTGCAGAAGGATGAGCTGGAACGACAGTGTGCAACCATGTTGGCGCAAGGCATTATAAGGCCGAGCACCTCGCCGTTCTCCGCGCCTGTTCTCTTAGTGCGGAAGGCGGATCAGTCTTGGCGGTTCTACATCGACTACCGCGCCCTCAACGCCAAGACCTCCAAGGACAAGTTCCCGATCCCGGTGGTTGACGAGCTGCTGGATGAGTTGCACGGGGCGAGGTTCTTCACCAAGCTGGACCTCCGCTCCGGCTACCACCAGGTGCGGATGCACCCCGACGACATCGCCAAGACGGCGTTCCGCACCCACCATGGCCACTTCGAGTTCCTAGTCATGCCGTTTGGGCTCTCCAACGCCCCGACCACATTCCAGGCGCTGATGAACGACGTTCTCTACCCCTACCTCCGCCGATTTGTCCTCGTGTTTTTTGATGACATCCTCATCTACAGTTCGTCGTGGGCCGAACACTTGCAGCACATCAACATCGTCCTCAACGCCATGCATACACACCATCTCCATCTGAAGCGGTCTAAGTGCTCCTTCGGGGCCCCGTCGGTGGCCTATCTTGGCCATGTCATCACCGAGGGTGGTGCCGCCATGGATGCCAACAAAGTCGCCGCCGTTGCTGCATGGCCCCTTTCCTGCTCCGCCCGGGCCCTTCGCGGCTTCCTGGGTCTGGCAGGATACTACCGGAAGTTCATCCAGGACTTCGGCATCATCGCTGCCCCACTCACGCGTCTATTGCGGCGAGACGCGTTCGTGTGGGACGACGACGCGACGACAACTTTCGAGGCGCTCAAACACGCCTTGACAACAGGACCAGTTCTTCATATGTCGGACTTTGACACACGCTTTGTGGTCGACTGCGATGCTTCGGGTGTGGGGTTCGGCGCCGTCCTCCACCAGGGTGCGGGACCCCTCGCCTACTTCAGCCGACCCTTTGTAGCTCGACACCTCAAGCTCGCCGCCTACGAGCGCGAGATGATCGGGCTAGTGCAGGCAGTGCGCCATTTGCGTCCGTATCTATGGGGGCGCCCCTTCCTGGTTCGCACTGACCACTACAGTCTTAAATTTTTGCTTGACCAACGTTTGTCCACCGTTACTCAGCACCAGTGAATCATCAAACTCTTCGGCTTTGACTTCACGGTGGAGTACTGCCCGACCCGCCTGAATGCCGTGGCGGATGCCTTGTCACGTCGGGACACCGAGGAGGGCACGGTTGATCAGTCGCCTGGGGCGCTTGGGGCGGCGTTGGCCGTGTCTGGTCCCACGTTCGCTCTCCTGGACGGCATCCGCAGCGCCACGGCGGCAGCTCTGGACGGCCAGCGGCTGCTGCTAAAGATGGCAACGGGGAATTCCCCGTCGCGGAATGCCTCCCCATCCCCGTCCTCGCGGAGATGGAAAATCCCCGTCCCCGTTCCCGCCAAGGCTCACGGGGACATTTTCTTCCCCATCCCCGCCCCCCGCAAGGGGAAAATCCCTGTCGGGGATCCTCGTCCCCGTATTAATTCTCATTCACATACGTACATACATTGGCATCAAAGCCATCACAGATCAACACACATTGACATTACTCAGAATACCCAAGTAATATACATACGTACATATATTTATACTGACAAGAGTTCACAAATGAACAGTCAAACTCAACAAAAAAAACTCATCTCATCAAGCTTAGATCCAGGACACATGCAGCTCCAGGATGCATGTTTTGGACTCATCCCCACAAAAATAAAAAAATAGGAGTCCAAAAATGATTGGAGGTGGAGACATGAAAGGGCCAAGTAATGATGGATACTCGTTTCTAGATGCGTAGATAACACTCTGATCTGCATCTTTGTTGCATCAGCAAGCTGCAAGCGCTGCAACCTGGGAGAGCCGGGGAGGAAGTGGATTTCGCCTCTTGCATGTGTCGTCGCAAGCTCCCAGCCTGCCGGTCGGTGGTTGACGTACTGGGCCACCAGTCTGGGAGGATTCAAGTAGCCACCAGTCTCGGACGGATGGAAGTGTCTGCTAGTGGTGGCGTCTGGACTCCGTATGGATGCGCTAAGCTAGCGAGCTGCTGGGTGGTGGATAGTGCGGGTGTGAGGGATGAGCGGCGGCTAGAGCCTGGAACGGATAGGAATGGGGATTGAGAAATTAGGGTTACAAATTTACTCACGCATATATATACTCAAGTGAGACTTGGGCCTTTAGATGGGCCTCGAGTGTCTCATGCTTGCTAGCGGGGCGGGTTGGCGGGGAACGGGGACGGGGACTAGAAAACCATCCCCGTCCCCGCTAGACCCGACGACGGTAGATTTCCAACCGTTTGTATCCCCGTTGGGATTAAATTTGTCCCATCCCCGTCCCCTAATAGGGGAATTCCCTGCGGGGATTCTGGGATCGGGGTCCCATTGCCATCTTTAGCTGCTGCCCTCTGCAACGGCCTCCTTCTCCATGGGTCTTGCGTCTTCGTGTCAGACCATGCAGACATTCGCCATCAGGTGCTCTTACTGGCCCACACGGCCGGCCATGAGGGCATCCAAAAGACACTCCATCGCCTCCGCTCCAACTTCTACATTCCACGGGACAAGATACTGGTTCAAGATTTGTTGCGTGCTTGTACCACGTGCCAGCGCAACAAGACGGAGATGTTGCATCTGGCGGGGCTGCTGCAACCCCTCGAGGTGCTCTCCCAGGTTTGGGCAGATATCTTGATGGACTTCATTGAGGGGCTGCCGAAGGTCGCGAGCAAGTCGGTCATCCTCACCGTCGTCGACCACTTCTCCATGTATGCACATTTTATTGTGCTCGGCCACCCCTACACAGCCGCAGGGGCGCCCGTGCCTTCTTCAATGGCATTGTGCGGTTGCACGGGTTCACGCTATCCATCGTCACCGACCGGGACCCGTGTTCACCGGCCATGTGTGGTGGGACCTTTTCCAGATGGTGGGCGTGAAGCTCCGCATGAGCACTGCTTTTCATCCGCAGATGGACAACCAATCCGAGGTGGTGAATAAGGTGATTGCTATGTACTTGCATTGTGTCACAGGTGACCGGCCTCGAGCGTGGGTCGACTGGCTGTCTTGGGCGGAGTATTGCTACAATACTTCCTTCTGTACCGCTCTCCGCTCTACACCATTCCAGGTCGTGTACGGACGTCCCTCGTCGCCCATCCTGCCGTACAAACCGGGGACGATACGCACGGAGGCCACCGACGCTCTCCTCCGCAGCCGCGACGAGATGCTCGCCGAAGTCCGTCAGTGGCTACTCCAGGCTCAACAACTGTCCAAAAAGTACTATGACGCCAACCACCGGGACGTTGAGTTTGAGGTGGGCTCGTGGGTTTGGCTGCGCCTCCTTGACCGCACCACGTAGTCCCTCGACCCGCGCGCCAAGCGCAAGCTGGGGCCGCGGTGGGCGGGATCGTTTCGCGTTCTCGAGCGCATCGGTCGTCTTGCCTACCGCATCCTGCTACCAAAAGGCACCTGCAACCACGACATCTTCCACGTGGGGCTTCTGAAACAGCGCCGCAGCGACTCTCCACCGGCTCCAGGTGACCTCTCTCCGATGCTCGACGGGCGGGTATTGCCGGCACCTGAGTGCGCCCTGCGAGCACAGCAATACCGCGGTGTCTGGCGCATCTTGATCAAGTGGCATTCTTTAGGAGGAGGACGCGACATGGGAGCTACTCGACGAGCTCCATGCTGACTTCCCCGAGTTCCAGCTCAAGGACGAGCTGTTTTCGTAGGCGGGGAGAGATGTTATGACCGGCATCCCCTACCAGCGCCGCAGGCCCATTAGTGGCTAGGAGGGGAGCCGGCCATAATGGGTCTATAGCCCATATAATTGTCGCAATTATATTTGTTTATAGGGTTATTTTATAATTATAAATTTTAGAGACATATAAATACTTGTAAACATTATTGAGGAATTAAGCAGAAACATATTATTGTTTCCGGCTTCCTCAGGGAGCCGGGAGAAAGCCTAGCCGCCTCTCTTTCACGGGTAAATAGTACCGTGGTACTGTAGCAACACCCTGCCTCTGCCGTCTTCCTCCGTTCCTTCCTCCCTGCGCAGCATCAACAGCAGCCACGCCCTAGCCGCCCTCTGCTCTCTTCCCTGCGCAGCAGCAGTCACGCCACGGCGCCCTCGCGCCGTCCGCGAACGAGTCGCCCTCGTCCAGCCACCTCTCATCCCTACAACCTAAGGAGCAACTCCGGTAGGAACCCTAGCTCGATGTGAAGAACGCCTTTCTGCATGACACCTTGACTGAGAGAGTTTATTGCGTGCAACTGTCTGGTTTTGAAGACCCTGCTCATCCCGACTTTATCTGTCGCCTCAACAAGTCGCTCTATGGATTGAAGCAGGCACCCCGTGCTTGGTACAATCAGTTTGCCACGTTTTTGGCCTCCCTTGGATTTGTTGAGGCCAAGTCGGACACCTTGCTTTTTCTCTATCAGTGCGGCTCAGATACTGCATATCTTCTGCTCTATGTTGATGACATTATTCTCACCGCTTCCTCATCGGGTTTTCTTCAGCGGATCATCTTGGTCCTCCAGCAAGAATTCTTCATGAAAGACCTTGGTGAATTGCATCATTTTCTAGACATGCAGGTTCAGCGTTGTGGTGATGGTCTTCTCTCTCAGAGACAGTACATGGCTCTACTCCAGTTGACACCAATCCCAAGGTCTCCACTGAGTATCACACAGTAGCTAATGGTGTCGCCGAGGCTGCCTGGCTGCGGCAACTTCTTCAGGAACTCCATACTCCTCTTCGACGAGCCACGCTGGTCTATTGTGACAACATTAGCGCGGTCTACATGTCCTCCAACCCGATTCAATATCAGCACACCAAACACATTGAGATTGATCTCCACTTCGTTCGGGAAGGAGTCGCTGTTGGTGATGTGCGTGTCCTTCATGTGCCGACGTCGTCGCAGTATGCAGAGATCTTCACCAAAGGTCTTCCTTCTTTAGTCTTCACCGAGTTTAGATCCAGTCTGAACGTGTGCAGTGGCTGACGAGACTGCGGGGGCGTGTTAGAATGAGTATTAGAGGGTTATTGGGCTGGCCATATGGGCCTAGGCGCCCAAGGGGATTAATGGTATATGATTGATGGTTAGGCAAGGATCTCTGTCCATTGGGTATTTGGTTCTATAAACCATAGGATATCCTTGCATATATATTGTACACCCTGTGCCTCTAATCAATCAATCCAGTCTATTCCCGAGTACACTTTCCTTCAGCTACCACAGCTTATACACATTGGGATTGGTCAGAAATCATTGCTGACCCACTAGCAGTAACAGTGTCTGTTTTTTTTTCTCTCTGCCAATTTGTAGTGTTGATTCCTCGTAGCAATATAAAAGCCAAATAATGTGTTGGCGGTCCATACAATTGGGTTTGGTCCTGGTGTTACACTTCTGTTTTGACCTAATGGTCTTGCAGGTGAGCCCAATGTTGCGAAATTCAACGATGTTTAGAGTTTTACGTAAAAATAGGATTCAAAAGTGGGATGTAGGATTTAGGATAAGTGAAACAGATCATTCTTGCATCATGTATACAAATAAGTTAGGAGGAAAACTGTGGTGAAGCAGCTCTTGATTTTCTGTGTAGGACATGTGATACTTCTGTAGCATACTGCATTCATAGTAATGCATGTTCTCCCGTGCACTCTTCCAACTTAAACTGCTGTTTTTTTTTTTCCTTCTAAACACTGTTTTGAAAAGGTTGACAGGCACCCTGAGTTCAATTCAAGATGTCTATTTGTTGTTAGAACAAATGGCGATTTGGAGGATTTCTCATACCACAAGTGTCTCCGGGCATACCTTCAAGAGAAGTATCCATCCTATGCAGACAAGTTTCTGAAGAAACATCTAGTTGAGAAGCGCTCCAAACTTTTCCGTGTTCAGAAGAAGGCAATGATGGATCCTTAGCTTGCTGGGCAGTTGCCAGGATCTTAGGTTTCCCTGCTTATGATGTGATGCTGTGGTTAGAACTGGCTTCACAATCTACCTTAGCAGTTTAGCCTCTCTGTCAAGTGTAAGGCTGTTTTTCTTGTCTTTGGTGATGGGCTTAGAAGTGCTGTCTGGTCTTTAGTGAACAGATTTAAGATGTTTTTTTTATAAATAAAAATTAGATTAGTTATGACCATGGCGCAAATACATATTTTGGGTTGGGTTGGTAAGGATGTTGCGGTAGATTGCAAGGGGCGATTTTATATGTTTTTAACGCCAGAAACTGAGCTGTCAATTGTATTTTTTACAGTTGGTATATGCATGGATCGTGTAGATACTTGGTGCTCCATGATTTGCCACCTTTGGGTCTGCACGAACCAATCTTGGTACCGCACGATTTACCAAACACTGTTGATCTTCACCTGTCCTGTTTATTATAATCGTGTACCCGTCGCTGTGCATCTCCAGGAGTGTGGGTGCCTGACAGCTTAGACTCCTTAATTCCTTATCAATTTGCCTTGTGTTAATCATGTCCTGCATATCCTTTTCGTGTTTGATCCCATTGGGATGGCCATTTGAGGAAACCGTGCAAAAACCTGCTGCTGTGGTAGTCGAATTTGTTCAAACTTGTGTAAACGTGTAGCAAACCCATTGGGTGCACTTCTAATCTATTTTCTTTATATAAAATTTTAAAATACAGGAGAAGAAGTTTACGTATATGCGCTTACAACTTATTTTCGTGAATGTCTAGGTAGGCATGTCGCCATTGACGGATCCAGTATTCGATAGGGGGCTAAGTAATAAAGATGATGATTCACAATGAAGATTTAATGATGATTTAGAACTAATATTTACTATCTAAGTTCATGTTATGATTAATAATGAAAATTTTAGTAAATTTTATAAAGATTAATGGATCAATGAGTGAATTTTACAGAGATTTAATAGAGAAATAAGTGAATTTTATAGGGATTTAACGAAGAAACAAGGCTATAGGGGGCTGCAGGCACCCCAGCCCCCTGGATCCACCTCTGCGTGTCGCCACCCAACGATCGGTCCTCATTGTTTCCTGCTCTTGTGCGTGTACCTGCATCGGCTAAGAGATTGTTGCTCATCACAACCACACCTTATGCCTTCTAAAAAGAAGTTCACAAAAGTTTGCGACCGTGACTTCCTGGCTCTCGTCCTCCTCCCACGTGATGCCCCACGCTCCCACACCCTTTTCAGCTACGCGGCTCCTCCTTCCCTTTCTCTCTCGCCTCTGGTAGCCGTGACGTGATAGGTCAGTCTCAGGGGCAAAATGTACTAGGGTACCATGAAAGGCCCTCATCCTCCAAAGACCAAAGGCCCAGCCAACTCAGCACATCTTACATAACTGGGCCAAGGGACCAGCAACCTCAAGCGTCACCCCTGCTGAAGGACCGAGAACGGCGACCAGAGAGGGTTGAATGAGAGCCAAATAAAATTCTTCTCCGAACACTTGCCCTTGTCCCAAAATCACTCCCAAAACACAAGCTTGACAAACACGATGCACACACGACCCAACACGTGGGTGGATACCTTAGGAGAGATCCTAGAGGTACAGCGGAGCGGTCGGAAGACATCGACAAACAAGCCACGGAAGAGGCAAAGGAAATCAGCAACCCTGGGGATTCCCGGACTGTCCGGCCTAGTTAGCTCGGACTATCCGCCTTGACAGAAGAAGCACAGCGGACTGTCCGTGGGTGATGCCGGCACTGTCTGCAGGCAAGAACAGAAAAAACACAAGGGTTCTGAACCCTCACTAGACCAGTTGCGGATTGTCCGAGGGGCAGGCGCGGATTGTCCGCCGCCTAAAAACGCAAAACCAAACTTCTCTACACCTTGCTGGTCGAGCTATAAGGCAAGGCCCGGACTGTCCACGGAAGAACTGGCGGACTGCCCGCGGGTCAAGCTACACCTTGCCTCTGCCCCGGCTGGCTTACTGCCCGCGGGTAGGGCCCGGACTGTCCACGAGTCGCTGGACAGAGGCGATTTGGGGGCGATTTTGAATCGCCTCTTCTCTAAATCTTCCCAAATCACAACCAAATAAACACCAACTGCAACCAAACTTTGTAGGCATCATCCTCATGCAGTAGGGGAGCTATCTCTAGGAGATCATCGCTCAATTTGGTGTGAATCAACATGAACAAAAGAATTTTGGGAAAAAGCTCAAGAACAAGAGCTTGAAATTGAAACCACCCGATCTATGTGCTCATGAGGATTCAAGTGAAACCCTTTGGTGGAAATGATCTACTCACATCCTAGCACAACTTGATTCAAGTGAAATCAACCGAAACACCACAAATCAAAAGATCTCGTGTCATGAACAAATAGAGAGAAAAGGGGGAAAACAAGAACGTGAAGAAGAGAAGCAATCTTGAGACAAAATCACAAGAGTGAATCAACCATGGCACACATAGGGATAGGGCCTCCGATTCCTGGACAACATATTCAATGTGTTTACACGAATTGATTGGAAAATCAATCCGAGGACCTCATAGCAAGAACAGCTAAGGGGGAAGAGACTAGAGAGAGTGGGAGGGAGGAATGGTCGAATGAAAGAGGTGAGGGTGCTAAGCGCCCATCATCCACTACTTAACGACGCTTGGACATATCCAAAACACCCCTAGATACATGAGCGAATTACCTAGTCCTAAGACGCTACAATCCAACTCGATAGATATTTTCCTCAACCTTGATCGAACGACCCTGCTTCCTGCACGGACTTGTCGTCGCCTTGACACAACCTCTAGGATTCCGCCACGTGACGTCCCCGCTTCCTCGGAAGCTCCACCCGGGTTTTGAGGCCCAAACCCGTAAACCGGCCCACCAGTATCTTTCGGCTCAACTACCGAAGCCGAGTTTTGAGGCCCAAACTCGGAAACCGTCCACCGGTGGTTTTGAGGCCCAAACCACCAAACCGCTCGACTCATGCCATCTCGTCCTTGCCTGGTCAGTCTCCAAGTCTAGAGTCGAGTATCGTACTCCATACATGTCCCTCGCGCTCTACTTGCTCGACCGCCATCTTGACTTGGTCAACATAGGCTACCTCCATGTCTTCTCGCACTTGACGATGCCTAGAGCTAGCCACCACGGCTAGTCGTACGGCCCTCCGGTCTATCGGTTCGAGCCCCGCTTCCGCCCTTCACCACTCTCAGTCCATCGACATGGCAAGCCTCTACTCGACCTTCACCTCGTCTTTGACTAGCATCTCCGGACTCAGCTCCTGCACGCCACAAGCCGATAGACAAGCACATTTCTGCTTTCGTAGTGGATTAATGGAACACGCTCAAACTGAAACACTCATATGTTGATCAATCACTCATCATAAAACTAAACTACATGGGCACATATCAACCATGTGTTCACAATTTCCCTTGATGAGTGCATTGTCAACATAAGTGCATTTTAGATTTGAGCCAACATGGTAAAGCTCCCCAAATGACCAAAAGCTAAAGAAAGCCAAACGGGGTCACTTGAGTGAAGAAAAACACATCCAAAACTTTGTTCCCAAAGACATGGGCAACGGCTCGACGCAACCAAGCAAACACAACTTGCCCTCAAGAAGAGGCAAAACGAGCTCAACACTGCTAGCAAAGCTCAAGATACCAACTCAAATCCATAAGGAGCCAACCGAAAGCACTAGACCCTCAAGAAGAGGCAAAGACTCAACATATCTAGCAAAAGCTCCCCCTGGACAAAACATGCCAGATCATGGGTGAGCCAGATCGAGCCAATTGTTTACCTAACATGCCCTTGATTGATGGTCTTTTTAAAACTAAAGTACAGATTGTTGACACCGTTTTTGGTACGTGTTAATGTGAACCGAGTGCGCTGATCGGCAAGGGGATGGTCACTGTTCCCTATCGGCATCAAGATACTACCGGTTAGATTAACGATGGAAGCAAAGGAGGTTGCCGATGAAGGCAGAAAGGTCTTGCCGATAGGAAGGTATTGCCGATGGATGCAGTATGACGTGGCTGACGTCAGCAGAAAGCTGCCGATGGCAATAGAAGAGGGTTGTAGATTGGAAGAATTCTGCCGATGGAAGGTTTCATCGTAAGAAAGACGGATATGGAAACTGGTGATTTTATGCCAGTATTATTATTATTATAGTTTGAGTCTGACTCTTGCACGAGTCGTTTATTTCCTTAAAAATAGGAGTTTTGTTTAGGAAGATATGAGTCGTGTCTGTTTACAACTCCTCTTGTCGGGGTATAAATATGTACCGAGGGTGGTGTAAAAAGAGAGACAACGCAATCAATCAAACAAGTCAAATACTTTTATCTACTTTTTCCAACAAACCTACTTTCATCGCATTAGTTCTAGTTTATCCACGAGTTCTTACGAAGTTTCGATGGATTGCATCTACAAGATCTCCGTCAATTTTGCAAGTTCTGCGTTTTGAGCAATCACAACCTTGACGTCCGGGCGCATCGCCGTCGTCTCGTTCAACTTTGTTCTAGTTATCGTCCTTGTCGATTAACTGGTCAAATCGACTGGCACACCTTAGATATCGAATTTGGGTATAAGCCCGACGTGTTCGTAGACTTGACAGCTTTTTGTGTCAACACGTCTTTTGGCACGCCCAGTGGGACAAATAACACATCTTTTGGCCACGGTTTAACCCATTACAAGCTTATGAACAATATTGCTGATATCAATCCGAGCAATGCCATTGAGGTCTCCGAAGCAGATCTGAAAGATGATCAAAAGCAGGCTATGGAGCAGGCTATGGAGGAGTACAAACAGTTATATCTAAAGTCCTTCAGCCTAAACAGGAGCGGCGAAGCTATCCAGAAGCAAGATCCACCGTTGCCACGACAAGTCACTTTCGACGCCAATCCTGGTAAATTACAAGAGATGGTTAATTCTGCACTAAATCATGCGTTAATTAGCCACTCCAATGTGTTGTCCAACACTGTATGCAATGTTGTTATGCAATCTTTCAAAGAGGGACAAGCACCCTAGTATGTTGGTCCAGCGTATCATCAACCTGGATCGGCATCTACTACAACTCCATCGGCGGTTCCAATGGCATCTCCCCAACCTGTGAATCCGTCTGCCGATGAGGTTACGCCGCCAAGATCGAGCCCTGTAAGCATCACTCGATTGAACACAGATCTGGTGGCGTCGGCGATGTTAGGACCTGCAATGAAGAGTCAACCAACTCTCGCCAGCTGGTGGGGATACAGTATGCCTCCAAGTCCATCTGTTGTCTCTAGATCGATCCAAGATAACAATGCAGCGTGGAAGGTCCCCATGACATCGGCAATACCTGCACAGCCGATGATCCCAATGACACATTATGCTACATCCTCTCCAACTGTGTAGTTGCCGTCAGGAAATCTTCAGATGGCGATACCCAAAGTGCCTCATGCGCAACCACCTTGCCGATGCAGCAAGACATGGCAACTGTAAGTCAACCCATGGCAGTGGCGAATCCTCAAACTGGAGTACCAGCACACCAAGGTGGTCAATTTGTTGACTACTTCATGGTGCAGGAGCGACAGGCGCCGGTTAGCTATCAGCTATCGGCAAATTACATGCCGATGACTTGTAATCCTGGATGGACTGGTCAAGCACCGATTCAACAACAGGTGGTACAACCTATATGTCAGGCAGCAGGAATTCAACAATGCCACTTACCATCGGGTCTCCATAATGATGCATCGGCATGCCGGCCGGTAAATCTTACCTTGCCAAAGTACCCGTCGAACGCTCAGAATGAGGCATCGGCATATCGACCGATGAATATAATGCCACAGTACATCCCAGTGGGCGTTCAAAGTTGTCCATCGGCAAATCAGCCGATGCATAATATTCAGCGAGCTGGTGCTGCGCCTGTGCCAATCGTTCCGGCTTATTTGCAACAAAGACATGAAGAGGCATATCAGCCAGCTCAGCCAATCAACATCCAGCCAGTGTATCGGCAAGATCAAGATGCATACTGGACCGATAAGATCGCCAAAGTGATGAAAGAACAATTTGGCATCAAGCCTAAGGTTAATACATATTCTTATCGGACGCCGTACCCTCCGACATATGATTTGATTCCTCTCCCAAATCAGTACAAGGTACCGGATTTCACAAAGTTTTCTGGCCAAGATGACACGTCAACGATGGAGCACATCAACCGCTTCATTATCCAATGTGGAGAAGTAGCCAGCAGGGATGAATTGAGGGTGAGATTGTTCTCATCATCATTATCTGGATCGGCATTTACATGGTTCATTTCACTGCCTCCAAATTCTGTGATCACTTGGGCCGATCTAGAGAAGCAGTTTCACAAATACTTCTTCGCTGGCGTACATGAGAAGAAGATTACCGATTTGGTCAAATTGAGGCAGCGTAATGATGAATCGGTAGAAAGCTTCGTCCAAAGGCTGCGAGACGTAAAGAACAAGTGCTATAGCTTGGTGCTCGATGATCGACAATTGACAGATTTGGCCTTCCAGGGATTACTGCCACACATCAAGGACAAATATTCATCTCAAGAGTTTGAAAGTTTGAGCCATCTCGTGCAGCGAATTGCTGATCAGGACATTAAAGCTTTCAAACCTAGAAAAACTTGGAATAAAAAGGTATCCTTTGTTGAACAAGAAGAAGATTCCGAATCAGATAAGGAGCCAAGTATCGGCGTTGCTGAATGGATAAAGAACAAGAAGCCGGTACCCTGTCTGTTTGGCTAGAAAGAAGCTGAAAGGTTCACCTTTGACATTACCAAGGCCGATAGGATATTTGACCTGTTGCTTTAAGAAGGGCGGATTAAGCTATCGCCTAATCAAGTGATCCCGTCGGCCGAAGAGCTTAGAAGGATCAGGTATTGCAAGTGGCATGATGCAACTTCACACAATACCAATGATTGCAAAGTCTTTAGGCAGCAGTTGCAGTCAGAAATTGATTCTGGACGAATTAAGTTTGAAAATTGTAAAGCCCAGAAGCCGATGAAGATCGACCAACACCCGTTTCCAAATAATGTGGTGGAAACTAATGGAAAGACTAAAGTGCTAACATCGGAAGCTGCCAAGAAAAGTGCATCGGTAGATCCTGAATATCAAATAGTTGTGCATGATGTGAAAGGGAAGGGGTTTGCCGATGACAGAAAGGTCAAAAGAATTGCCGACGAGAGCAGCAGCGCCAGGAGGTCTCATAAACATCCACCATATGGTGTTGTAATCATGCACAGGCAGCCACGACAAGAATATTGGCGCTTGCAAGAGGAGCAATATCGGCAGCAGAAGGAAGAAAGGCGCCAAGAGTGGCATCGACATAAAGATCATTGGAGGTGCTCCTTCTTTGTTCATTGCTGGGAAGAAGGCATCAAGATACCCACTGCCGATAATTTCCCCGAATGCAACGGGTACTATCTTGCCGATCGGTCAAAAAAGAAGCCCTGTTTTGACGATCGGGCATCAAACTGTGGCGGGCCGATCAGAGAAAAGGGATTAGGGCATGATCAGCTGGGGGGCAAGCTCAACATACATGACAGGCTT
Source organism: Microstegium vimineum (assembly GCA_022036555.1). NCBI lineage: Eukaryota > Viridiplantae > Streptophyta > Magnoliopsida > Poales > Poaceae > Microstegium > Microstegium vimineum. The sequence goes on along the minus strand of CM039120.1, from coordinate 38,454,878 downwards.
GGTAAGCATGACCATCAAGAAAAGCTTGAAGAGATGGCTAATGCAAGAGTGCCCGATGAAGAGATATTCTCTAGGGATCCGAACATGAGGAGTGGTGCAAACACGAGCGGTGAGAAACAGTACCAGCCTGTTTGGAAAACTAAGCTTCCTCAATGGTGCCCCAAAGGTTTGACGAAGACTCAGAGAAGGAGGATCTAGTGTGAACGCCAAAGAGATTTGTATCATAGTGAAAATCCTTCAAGAGAGAAATCTCCAGTTAAGCAGTGGAGGACGAAACGCAAGGATAGGGATCCGTCGGCAGAGGTCAATATAGTTGTTAGATTACCGATGGAATTCATGGCGCCTGCCGATGCTGAGGAAGAAGCTGCTGAGATGGCGCAGTTAGTGCTGGACCCGATGGCAGCTATCTTTGAAAAGCCTGCCGATGATGAAAGACATCATTTAAGGGTCTTGTTTGTCAAAGGCAAAGTTGATGGGCAGCCAGTATCAAAGATGCTGGTAGATGGTGGAGCGGCAGTCAATATAATGCCGTACGTCATGTTTAGGAAGCTTGGGAAAGGTGACCATGACTTAGCTAAGACAGACATGATGCTTAAAGATTTTGACGGCAATGTGTCACCAGCTAAGGGAGCAGTATGCGTTGAGTTAACCATCGGCAGTAAAGCTTTGCCGACAACGTTTTTCGTGATCAATGGAAAAAGGTGCCTACAACTTGCTCCTGGGAAGGGATTGAATCCACGCTAATTGTTGTATCCCTTCCACAATGCACCAAAGCCTCGTGCAATGGGTTGGAGACAAAATTGAAGTCGTCCAAAGTGAAGCCTCGTCAATCATTGCATCGGTAGAATGAGAAACTTATGAGCAGACCAAATGCATGTCAGGTGAAGCTTGGGATACGGAGTTCCTCAAGGTTGCCGATTACCGAATTATACCGATCCAAGCAGCCAGTTCTGAAGAAGAGTTTTAATGGATCAGTTTGCCGATGACGGAAAACTTGGGCAGGGGTTCACATCAGCAGATGACTTACTAGAGATAGATATCGGCGATGGCAGCATGCCCATGCCAACCTTTATTAGTGCTAAGTTAGATTCCCAATGTAAACAACAGTTGAGTGATTTATTAAAGGAATATAAAAATTGTTTTGCTTGAGATTATACAGAGATGCCTGGTCTAGACCGATCAATAGTTGAACATCGGTTACCTGTTAAATCTAGTTTCCAACCACATCGGCAGCCAGCGCACCGATGCAATCCTCTTGTATTACCCGACATTAAAGCTGAAATTACAAAATTGATTGAGGCTGGATTTATTTGGCAATGTCGATATGCCGAGTGGATTTCTAATGTGATTTCTGTGTATAAGAAAAATGGAAAACTTCATGTTTGTATTGACTTCAGGAATCTCAATAAAGTTACGCCGATGGACGGTTACCCGATGTCCAAGTCATGTTGGTTTATTTGAGTGGGTTGTGATGACTTTTGGTTTGAAGAACGCTGGTGCTACTTATTAAAGAGCGATGAATTTCATTTTTCATAAGTACATCGACACGTTAGTCGAAATCTATATTGACGATGTGGTGGTTAAATCCAGAGATTTTGAGAAGCATCTTGCCGATTTGCGAAAAATTCTAGAGTGCACAAGGGAACATGGGTTAAAGATGAATCCTAATAAGTGTGCGTTTGGTGTATCGGCAGACCAATTTCTAGGTTTTATGGTGCATAAAAGAGGTATCGAGATCGGCAGGAAATCCATTGATGCAATTAATAAGGTGGTTGCTCCCACAAACAAGACTGAGTTGCAGTCCTTGATCGGCAAGATTAATTTTAGTAGAAGATTTATATCTAATTTGTATGGGAAGGTTAAGTCTTTTAGCCCATTGCTAAAGCTGAAGGCCGGTCAAGAATTTGCATGGAAGGAAGAACATCAATCAGCCTTAGAAGAAATTAAGAGATATTTGGTAAATCCTCTAGTCTTGGTTCCACCTCAACACGGGAAGCCTTTCAGGTTGTATTTTTCCGCCGATGACAGTGTTATTGGGTCAGCCTTAATCCAAGAATTTGAAGGAAAGGAACACATAATTTATTATTTGAGTAGAAGACTGGTGAATGCTAAAACCAAATATTCGGCCGTCGAGAAATTATGTTTATGTCTGTACTTCTCTTACATTAAATTGAGGCATTATTTGTTATCGGCCGAATGTACTGTCATATGCAAATATGATGTGGTTAAGTACATGCTATCGATGCCGATATTGAGTGGAAGGATCGGCAAATGGATTTTAGCGTTGTCAGAATTTGATTTGAGGTATGAATCGGTTAAGGCGGTTAAGGGTCAGGTGATGGCTGACTTTGTTACTCAGCATTGTAGTTCAGTGAGTTCCGTAGAGATTGCTCCTTGGACTTTGTTCTTTGATGGATCCACATGTAAGGAAGGAGCAGGTATCGGTGTTGTCTTAATTTCACCCCGAGGACAGAAGTATAAAGTCTCATTGCCAATTGTTGCTACTTTGACAAACAATCAGGCTCAATACCAGACTTTGCTAAAAGGGTTGGAATTACTCAGGGAAGTGCGTGCCGATGCCGTTGAAATCTTTGACGACTCTATGTTAGTGATCAATCAATTGATTGGGACATATGAATGCCGAAGTGAAATTTTAATTGCACACCATGCAAAGTGCAATTATTAAAAGAATTTAAAGAATACCGCCTCGAGCATATTCCCAGGTTGCATAATGAAGAGGCTAATCGGTTAGCACAATACACTTCAGGGTATCAGCCGATTCAAGAAATAATGACATCGGTAATGGTTGCCAATGATTGGAGAAAAGAGATTGCCGATTACTTAAGGGATCCGTCTAAAAGGGTTGAAAGGCGTCTAAGGTTTCAGGCTACCAAGTACGTGCTCCTTGACGATTAATTATATTATCGAACAATTGATGGAGTTTTGCTCTAGTGCCTTAGTAAAGAAGAATCGAAAGGGTTAATGGGTGAGATTCATGAGGGACTATGTGGGGCACATCAATCGGCGTTCAAAATGAAGTGGATGATTAGGCGGAATGGGTATTATTGGTCGACAATTCTTGAGGATTGTTTTAGATACTTCAAAGGGTGTCAAGATTGTCAGAGGTTTGGTAATGTTCAGAGAGCACCCGCATCGGCAATGAATCCTATAATCAAGCCTTGGCTGTTTAGAGGATGAGCTATTGATCTCATTGGCCAAATTTATCCGCCATCGAGTAAAGGGCATAAATTTATACTTGTTGCCACCGATTATTTCACGAAGTGGGTTGAAGCCATTCCTTTGAAGAAGGTGACATCGGCAAACATGATAGACTTTGTGAAGGAGCATATTGTTTACCAATTTGGTATTCCTCAAACTATTACAACTGATCAAGGGACCATGTTCACATCGGGGGAGTTTGATGAATTTGCTATCGGTATGGGGTTTAAGGTTTTAAACTCTTCTCCTTATTACGCTCAAGCTAATGGTTAGGCCGAAGCAACTAATAATAAAGGGGTTATTAAGCTTATCAAGCGCAAGATTGAAGAAAACCCTAGAAGGTGGCATATAGTGTTGAATGAAGCTTTATGGCCGTATCGGATGACATGTCATGGTGCAACTAAAGTTTCGCCATACCAGTTAGTCTATGGGCATGATGTTGTCCTACCTTGGGAAGTTAAGACTGGTTCTAGACGATTGTTTTCCTAGAACCAATTGATAGCCGATGAATTTGATATCCTTATGAAGGATGAATTAGAAGATCTAGCAAGTCATCGGCTGAGAGCTCTAATCAGCATCAAAGAGAACAAGAAAAGGGTTGCCAGGTGGTATGACAAGAAAGTGAAAGAAAAAGAGTTTGCCGATGGTGATCTGGTGTGGAAACTGATTTTACCGATTGGGACTAAGAGTTCAAAGTTTGGAAAGTGGTCTCCTAATTGGGAGGGTCCTTTTCGGATAAATCAGTCTATTCCTAGTAATGCTCATATTTTGGAAACCCTCGAAGGGGTTGTGTTTTCCAGAGCGATCAATGGTAAATATTTAAAGAAATATTATCCTAGTATCTGGATGGATGCATAAAGTAATACAAGTATAAGTACCGATGATGGGGTTATTGTGCAAAACATCGGCAAAAAAGGCATTAACATTATGATACAGACGAGTCGGTCATCAAGTTTAGAGTTGTCGATACAACAAGTTACAGTAGGGATTGAATGGATGAAATCGCACGAAGGTGAATTTGGTCCGCTTCCTCTATTTCTCTGATGTCGTCATTGACAACGCCTTCAATTGCCTTGATTTTTCTTTTCAATAGAAGGGTATGGCGAGCGTCAGCATCCCTTTCTTGTTGTAAAGCTTTAGTGGCATCGGGAAGTTGAGCCTTCTTTTGGTTGGTAGCATCTAAAGCTTCATTGACCTTCCTTAGCTCCGCTAGCAATTCTTCTTTTTGTGTCGATAGACGGGTGATTTCTTGTTCAAGCTCAACGCTGGAGGCTTCCAGGCGACCGATGCCTTTGTGTTTCTCTTCAGCAGTTTGCTTGAACAACATTTCTTCTTCAAGCTTTGCTTGGGCAGCTCTATCGGCAATGCGGCGTGAGGCCTTTTGATATTGTAGTTGTCGGCTCTCAAGGAACACCGCTTGGAAAATCATTTATTCGATATCGGCAGGCAGATGGCCTTGAATCGCCTTGAAAGTTACCCTTACTGCATTAGAATCTTGGACTAGTTGGGATGTACTTTGCTGCAGTAAGGGTAGCAGTGCTTCAAGTTTGGATTTTACTTCTGCCGATATGGCGTCTGAGGCTTGGGCAGAGCTTTCTTCTTCATCCTCATCTGGCATGTTGATAGCGAAGGAGAATAAGTTGTTAGGGGAATCTTGGGCCTGAAAAGAAAAGAATTAGAGTTTGTCGATTGAAAGTTTGTGTTTTGCGAATTTATGACAGACAGTCGATTTACCTGCTTTAGAGCAATCTCTCGCCTTGGACTTGACAGAGCAGCTGGCACAGCGATGTCTTGAGAATCGACAATGGTTGCCGATGAGCTTGCCTTTGTGGATGGGATGGTTAGTGACGGTGCTGATGCCGATGCCGGTGGCATTCCTGTTATTATGATGGCCGACTCCTACGACACCGACACTATCCCTTGGATGGAGGTTTCAGCCAGTGTTTGGTCAGGGACAGATGCCGATGCTGGCTCTTGTGTTAGCACATCGGTAGGAGGTTGAGAGGATGCTGCCGATGATGTAACTAAGGTTGATGGCCTTAGGCGTTTTGGTCAGGGAGAAGTACTTGATGAGTCTTGGCGTTTCAACTGTTGCACTTGGGGGGAGTCGGCAGGCAGAGTTGGAAGAGCTTGTACACTTGGAGCAGCTACCGATGAACTTGTCTGCTAAAAAAACATTTGGTGCAAGTTGAAAATTAAGTGAGTTGCCGACGAAAGTTTTGTGATCGACATGAATGAAGTGGAGATTTGTTACCGTAAAAGCTTGCTCCAAGACGGCGGCAGCAGCCGATGGAGTGACAACAGCCCCAGCTGGTATTGACTTAGGCTCGATGGTGACCTTGGGGAGTGCCCTTCGATGCATGAGGGAGGCCAACGAAGGGGCCCTGCTGCCGATTACCGATGTGGGATTAGTTGGTCGCAAGTTGAAGGCTTTGCCACTTGTGCTCTTCCTTGGAATTAAGTCATTAACCTGTTGACAGAAAATCAGTTTCAATGCATTTGAAAAGAGATGACAGAAAAAATAACATCGAAGATAAGCTTACCGCGTCATCGGGAATGATATAATCGGCATCAATCAAGTGCCGATAGTAGTGTGACGATGTAGTGAACAGTTGATCTTTCCACCCTTGCCACCAGGACTTGTATGACTCGGTGATGAAGGATACTGACACCCAAGTGGATAAGTCAATGTTGGTTGTATAGGCATTAGGAGGGAGATTGACGACCTTGTCCCAGTCCATGGCGCTAGTGATAACTTCTCTTGATTTCACCACATCGGCATAACTGAGATTGATCGATAGTTGACCAAACGCTAACTGTCTTGCCGCTGCCGATGGGTAGTAGAATTCATAAGTTGTGTAAGTATTCTTCCCACTCCCAAAGATGTTGATTGGGATGGCCCGGGGAGTAAGGATAGCCCTCATGATTCCTTCGTCCTTCTGTATATCTTCATCGGCAAGGTTGAAGGAGAGTGGGAATCGGTTGTCCTCATCGACATAGGGCCACCAAGCCCATTCTGCAGTGGAAGTTCCACAATAAAATCTCTGAAAAAATCTGCCAAATTGGTCCTCGTTAACATCAGTTCCCGGTAGCACTATTATGGCTTCCCCAAAGTTGAGTGGGGAGCGGGTTGCCGATTCACCATCGACAAACACATGGTTCTCAGTCAGGTCTCTTGGAAATTGCTGGCTGAACAGGTCAAATTGAAAGCACTTGTGCATATGGGCGTTTAGCCACATATTGATAAACCACCAGGGGCCTCCAAGGTTGCCGATGGGCTCGCCTAGCAATAGCTTTTCGGATACCTGGTACAGGAGGTGATACACTGAACTGAGGAGGTATCGTCCAAGGGGAAGTTTTGCTCCATTAGCCAAGAGCTCTGCTGCAGGGAGATACATATTGGTGGGTCCAATTGTCCTGCCATAGAAGATAAACTTCTCCATCCACATATTCAGGAAAGTGGCATGCTCCCCCTGGCTTGCCGATCCGGTCTTTTGATATTCTTGAATATATCCGGTCCAACCGCCGATGTTGCGGGTATTTACCCGATGATCGGGCTTTCTGTTGAAGAGGGTGGAATCATCGGCAGAGGAGACGTCAAGGCCAGTAAGCATATGCACATCGGCAAGCGTAGGGGTGGTTGGTCCGTGTCTGAACAGAAAGGTGTTCATTGTGTCGGACTAGAAATAAGAGGCGGCAATCATCATGTTCTCATTCTTGGCCATATCAGCGAGGGATAGTCTGATACATTGGTCTAAGTTGCGTTCTACCCAGTAGACTTGTTGTGACTTGGCCATCCTAAGGTACCAATTTTTCCACCCTTTGGTGGGTTTGGGCCAAGAACGGAAAATGTCTGTCCATAACACTAGGTCAAAATGTGTAGCTCTGAAAGGAACTCGGTTGATTTCCACATTAATGATTTCAGTTGGATCAGTATCCCCCATCGGACCCAAACAACAAAGATGTGATTGATCGATAGGGATTACTATTCTATTGCGCATCTCCTAGATTCAGGAAGCAAAGAGGAAAGGGGAAAAGAGATCATGAAACGGTGCAAAAGGAAAAAATCGCAAGGTATGAAGCGAGAAGGGAAGAAATTGACCGCGGGAACGTTGAAGTTGATTGCCATCGGGTTGAAAGAGTTCTTGCAGGTTGCGCCTTGTTGATGGAAGAAGAAGCCGCCGATTGAATGTTGCCGGAGTGTTCTTCGGGAGCGCCGGTGAAATGGGGGAATGAAGATATGAACTCAGGGTAAAAAGAAGATCGGGCAATGGTCTTTATAAACCAGAGGCGTCAAGGGCGTTTTCGAGTTTTCCTTTTGAATAAGCGGAGATATGGAAGGATGTGGTGATGAATTTTCGCGGCGATCGAGGGGTTGTAACCGTTGGCGCTACAGTTGCGGGAGCTATTGGTAACTTGCAATGATTGTGTGCGATAATCAAGGTGATGGCACAGACATCTTGGAGGGGAAGATTACAGTAGAGAAAATTTTGGCGCATAAGATATTTTATATACTCTAAAATTGGGGGGCATGTGTTGACACCGTTTTGGGTACGTGTCAATGTGAACCGAGTGCGCTGATCGGCAAGGAGATGGTCATTGTTCCCTATGAGCATCAAGATACTACCAGTTAGATTACCGATGGAAGCAAAGGAGGTTGCCGATGAAAGCAGAAAGGTGTTGCCGATAGGAAGGTATTGCCGATGGATGCAGGATGACGTGGCTAACGTCAGCAGAAAGTTGCCAATGGCAATAGAAGAGGGTTGCAGATTGGAAGAAGTCTGCCGATGGAAGGTTTCATCGTAAGAAAGACAGATATGGAAACTGGTGATTTTATGCCAGTATTATTATTATAGTTTGAGTCGGACTCTTGCACGAGTCGTTCATTTCCTTAAAAATAAGAGTTTTGTTTAGGAAGATATGAGTCATGTCTGTTTACATCTCCTCTTGTCAGGGTATAAATATGTATCGAGGGGTGGTGTAAAAAGAGAGACAACACAATCAATCAAACAAGTCAATTACTTTTATCTACTTTTTCCAGGAAACCTACTTTCATTGCATTAGTTCAAGTTTATCCACGAGTTCTTACGAAGTTTCAACGGGCTGCAACTACAAGATCTCCGTTAGTTTTGCAAGTTCCGCGTTTTGAGCAATCAGAGCCTTGACGTCCGGGCGCATCGCCGTCGTCTCGTTCAACTTTGTTCTAGTTATCGTCCTTGTCGATTAACTGGTCAAATCGATTGGCACACCTCGGATATCGAATTTGGGTATAAGCCTGACATGTTCGCAGACTTGACGGCTTTTTGTGTCAACACAGATCGATGATTTGCACACTAACAATATTAAAATTAAGAGAAAATTCTTATTTGGCCCTGGTCGAAACTTGCCTTTCTATTTGGCCTTGAAAATTTTTTTCTTATCTATTTAGCCTCACTTGAAGTTTTGATTTCTAATATGCCTTACCGTCATCTGTGGTAGCTAACGTTGTTATAGATGTCCGACGGGCCGTGCCGTCCTGGCACGGCGGCACGACGGGCCGCGTGAGAGTTCCTATGTGATTTTGGTAATTGAGTGACAACTTAGGTGAACTAATATGTGTTCAAGTGATATATACACAGGAGATTAGTTCACATATGATTGTGTGAGGAAAGAGCTTATTGCACATGAGACACGACATGGAGTCATGTGACCAAGGTGGAGAAGATCAAGATGAGGCTTGGCTTGATGGACCGGTTGCAAGTGTGAAGGGCAAGCGGGTGATGCTTGGCGCCGATGGACCAACGCAATGGTGAAGAGCATGTGACGTCAAGATCGATGAACCAATACGGTCACATGATGATATGAAGTGGATCATATCATTTGGTGATAGGTTGGTGCATGTGTTGCATCAACATTGGAGAAGGAGATGGAATGGAATGCGCAAGGCAAAGGTATAACCAAAGGGCATTTCATTTCACCGGTCATAGTTGTGTAGAGAAGTATATGACCGGGTTTAGGATAGATACCCATACTATCAAGAGGATCAAACTTGTTTGCATATCGGTTATCTAGTGCCACCGTGAGAGATCTAACTTTGCGATGCATTAGGATCGAGTGGTGCGGTGAGAGCAAGTGAAAAATGCTTTGAAAATGATTGTGAAAATGCTAACACACATGCACAAGGTGAAGAACACATTTGTGTTGGCACTTGAGAAGCAAGGGAAGAAGTGCGGAGAAGTTCCTACTGAGGAACAGGCTCCGGACGCTAGGGCAAAGGGGGTCCAGACCATTGGAGAATGGGTCTGGAACCAAACCCTAGGTCTCGGCCTGGATGTGAGGTCCGGACCCTGGTCCGGACGCTGGGGCTTGGGCGGTCCGGACCATCGGTTCTGCATCTGGACACCACCCCCTATCTGTGTTGTGCTGACCGAGGCGGTCCGGACGAGGGACTCCGGAAGCGCATCCGGAGGAAAAGCCCTCTCTAAACCCTCTCTGTGTAGAGTCCGGACGCGGTGAATGTTAGTCTGGAGTGGCACTATTGTGCGCATCCGGAGGCACATGGCATCCTGTGGCGAGCACGCCAACGGCTCGTTTCAAACGGGAAGGAGTCCGGACGTTGGGCGTTGGTCCGGACTCGCTGTGGAGCAGCGTCCGGAGGTGCGTCTAGACGCGTGGTCAGTGGGCAAAACGGCTAGTTTCGTGGTGCGGCTTATAAATAGCCCTTGGCCGGCCCTTGGCTTGTTGCTGAGCACCCTAGGGCCTTTGTGGCTTGTGTTGGTGTGCTTGGATAGCCCTCTAACTCACATATACTTGATAGTGATCATCTGATTGTGTGAGAGACCGATTCTAGTGTGTTGCATTGAGAGTTTGCATCGAGTGGCACTAGGTGATCATGTTGCAAGCCGGTGGTGCTTGTTACTCTTGGAGGTTGCCACCTCCTAGACGGCTTGGTGGTTGTGGCTCCATCGAAGCCTACAAGAAGATTGTGCAGCGCTCCTGAGAAATGCTTTGTGAGGGGTATTATGCTCGCCCCGCGGGAGATCGCGAAGAGCAACTCTAGTTGAGTGTGTCATTGAGCTACCCTCACTTGTGGGTAGATTCTTGCAGCGCCCGAGTAAGTGGGCTAGGCTTGTGAACGCCTATTAGCCGCCGAATCACCAAGTGAGTGGTCGACACAACGGGGACTAGCTTGATGGCGACGAAGTGAACCTCGGGACAAAAATCACCGTGTCAACCTTGTACATCTTCTCCGTGGGTTGCATTCTCAAAATCACTAGCTTGTATTTACTTATTCATACTTGTGCTAGTGATTAGTTGTTGCTCTTGTAACTAGTTTAGCTTGTGTAGGTTGCCTAGTTACCTTCTAGCTTGTGTAGCATAGAAGTAGCTCTTGAGTGGCTAATTGGCTTGTGTAGCCTTGTTAGTCACATTGCTTAGTTTGTGTAGCGAAGTAAGTTGAGCTCTCTAGTTGACTTGTGTAGTCTTGCTAGAGAGCATTGCTAGTGGGCTTAGGTGCTTTGTGCTTTGCTTACTAGCATGTGTAGGAGCTTCCGGTTTGCTTAGAGTACTAGTTGCTTAGGTTTGTGTGACCTTGCAAGCTAGACTTGTTTAGGTGAGCTTCCTAGCTTGGCACCTTAGTTAGCATCATAGACATACTTTGCTAGGTGCTAGAGTTATAGTTAGAGGGGTGTAGTCTTGGCTAGACCGATAGTTTTAATTCCGCATTTGATTCGGTTAGCTGGAACGTTTAAGTTTTAGAAAAGACTATTCACCCCCCTCTAGTCCGCCATCTCGACCCTACAAGTGGTATCAAAGCTTGGTCTCTCATTTGTGGTCTTTACCGACCCGAGAGGATGACGACTTATGGGCTAGATGTTGAGTGTCCACACTTTTTTGATGGCACACACTTTGCACAGTGGAGAAATTGGATGAAAAATAATTGTAAGTTTATTTCTCCCTAAATGTGGTCGATAGTGGATGTAGGTCTCTCTTGTGCAATTGAGAGAAAGGATGTAACTCAAGCACAAAAGAAGTGCCTACATCTCGATTGCCAAGCTACTAACATTCTCTACCATTCTATGAAAGATAACATCTTTGGTGAGATTATGGACATGAAGAGTGCTCATGAGATTTGGACCTATCTCATTGAAACATATGAGACGATGCCAAACATTGATGATGATGTGTCCAAGTTGGTGGCACATGAGAGTGTTGAGCATGACCACAACTCGGTGATTGTAGAAGATTGCTCCACCTCATGTTCAAGTGATGATGAAGATGATCTATCTATCAAGAAATCACTTGACAAGAATGATGAAGGCCCAACATCAAGTGTTGCAATTGTTGATGCTACTCCAAGCACACTTGATGATGATGATGATGCATGCTCGAGCTATGAGAGTGATGCTTCCACAAGCTCTTCTACTTCATCACATTACTTCATGTCACATGGTGACACTAAGGTATCAATTGGCAATGTGATTGTAGATTGTGATGACCCTAACTTTGAGCTTGTGTGCAAACTCTCAAAAGCTTTAGAAAATGAGTTAAACAAAGCAATGAAACTAAAAGATGAAAACTCTTTTCTAAAGAACTCATGTGAAGAACATAAGCACATACTTGATGTTCTTAAATCTTCACATGAAGAACTAAAATTTGATCATGAGGAGCTTCGTGTGTCTCATGAGGATTTAGTTCACAAACATGGTTCTCTCATTAATGAATTGCTAAATCTTAAAAATGAAGAGAGCTCATCACTTGGGTCAAATGATCAATCACATGTTGTTGCTAACCCTTGTGATGTAGGAAAGAAGAATGTATCCACCTCTTGTGATGATTTACTTGATATGCCATGTTCTTCACATATAGATGCTTGTTCTACTTCTATGTCTTGTGAGACTAACCTTTTTAAGGAGAACAATGAGCTCAAAAGTGAATTGAAGAATATGAGCAACAAGTTAGAGAGGTGCTACAACTCCAAAGTCACCTTTGAGCATATGTTGACAAACAAGAGAAGCTATGGTGACAAGAGTGTAATTGGTTTCCATAAGAGCAAGGGCAAGAAAGAGAAGAAGCAAGAACAAAAGAAGCTATCTCATTTCATGTGCTTCAAGTGCCATGGGATGGGACACCTTGCAAATGCTTGTCCAACCAAGAATGCTCAAGCTAAGCCACAAGTCAAGCCCAAGTGCAATACAAGATCAACCATCAAGATGGTGATTCGGGGATGACAAAGAAGAAGAAAACAAGAAGAGGTGGCAAAGCAAGAGCAAGGCATCCAACTCATATTCATGATGCCAACAAGATGATGATGAGCAAAGATCAAGAGAAGAATCATTTGGCTCACATCAAGTGTTTCAAGTGTGAAGATATGAGACACTATGTCTCGAAGTGTCCTACCAAGCTTGAGATAAAGATTCAAGAAAAAGAGAAGAGGTAAGACAATGAGAAGCACAACATGAGCAAGGAAGAAAAGGCTCAATCAAAGAGAGTGTGCTACTCATGTGGGAAAAGGGGACACATGGCTCATTCATGTCCCCTAGGTATGACTTCTAAGCTTATTTCAATTGATGATGATCATATGCTTAGAAAGGATGGTAGTGGTACCTCTATGGTTGCTATTGCAAAACATCCCACTATTCATACTAAGGCATTGCCTAAGTATGTTGCTTCTAACTTGAGAGGACCCAAACTAGTTTTGGTACCATCAACAATTGGATGAATGTGTGTAGGTACCAAGGGCATTGGACACTTGATTCAATTGATTGCATATGGTTCATCATATTATTGAGTCAAGTAGTGAAGCTTTATGCATATCTCATACCAATGCCAAGTCAAAAGATTAAGTCCAAGTGCTACAACATACAAGTACATAATCAAGTTGTGGTGGTTTATTGGATATTTTTCATGGCTTGCAAATATTCAAGTTGAAGCTTACTAATGGATTGATCATGATCTACCAAGGTATATTTCTTGTTGATCAAGTTCATTTGGGTTTTTATAAGATGTTTGAATTGGATATACACTTAGTGCATATGAGTTGATTGAATTGGATATATTTGTGCACTAGTTGCTTGCTATAAGATTGATTGAATGGATTAAAATGATTAGTGATCAAATTTAAGTTGGTTGAATGGATATGATCTAGAGACCACCTTTAGTAAGTGTATGGAATGGATATATGTCTTGAGATAGTATTCAAACAAGTTGATTTCAAGTTTGATTCAAATTGAAGAAGCATAGCTCAATTTGTCAATTCTTGTCAATATTCAAAATCAGAGCTAGCTGTGATCATAGCCATATTTGAGAGTTCAAATCTATTTGGATTGTCTTGAAATTTGGTACACATGCTCTACACTTATAGTATGAGTTGCTGTGAAAGTTTCATGATTAGTGGATAAGGGATACATCGGTTTTGGAGTGGATCTTGTCAACACATGTGCAACAGTTTTCAGCATGTACCTAGGTGGGAAGATGTGAAATCTGGTAGCAATCTAGAAGTCCAATGAATCTCAAATTTTATGGCTTCTAGATGACTTAGTAAAGCACATCTCCACCAAATTTCATGGTTATTGTATATGTACTTTGGGAGATATGATATATTCTTTGAAGAGTACATAATCTGCCGAAAAAGTGAAAATTATTGGATTGATCAAAAGTCACTTAGATTGAAAGGTCTTCAAGTTGGGATCGTGCTTATAAGTGATTGAGGTACCTATGTTAGCATGAGTACAAGGCCATTTGATTGTGGAGTGTATTTGGCACATGTTTAGTACTCAAGATGAAGATCAATCAAACAACGCAATTTCAGGTGAGTGTCAAGGATGGTTCTTCACTACATCAAAAACAATTATCCAAAGCGGCCATTTTTGGTTTCCCGCAGCGGGCAAAGCGGTCCGCTGCGGTGGCAAGGCCACGGTTAATCGTGGCATTCCCGCAGCGGGCCACTTTGCCCGCTGCGGTTAATCCATTTACCGCGGCGGGCACGTTAGAACGCCCGTCGCGGTTAAACATTGGAAAAAAAAACAAAATCGAGCCCGCAAGCCCATTCTAGAGCCCAACAGCGACCCGCGCCGCTGAGGCCCACGTTGTGGCCCTGCGACCCGCGCAGTAGCCCCACCCGCCGCCGGCCATGCGACCAGCGCGCAGCCGGCCGCGAGCCGGGGATCCGCACGTCGCCGCCCGCGAGCCCCACGTCGGGGACCCGCGCCCCGCCGCCGGCGGTGGCCGCCCGCGATACCTTATTTACCGTGACAGACGTCTTAAGAGGCCCGCTGCGGTAAATCGATTTACCGCAGCGGGCAAAACTGTCTGCCACGGTAAATAAAAAATGTCCGCTGCGGTAAATCATGTGATTTACTACAGCGGGCAAAATTGGTGTCCGCCACAAAGGGCTTTTAGGCAACGCTGCAGAAAATCAATTTTGACGTAGTGCATGGAGAGAGGTTACTTCTCCCTTTTGTAGGGGCTTGCCGCCTTTTGTAGGTAAACCAAGAACGTGACTTGGAAGGCTAACATGGAAGTGGTGATCTTGGGATCATTTGGAGATGCTTAGTTGAAGCTATCAATAGGATTGATCAAGAAGAAAGCAAGCAACACCCAAAAGAGAGAGAGATTCATGTTCTTTCAAGTGATATCATGATTTATAAGTGGTACATCATTCGTTATTCTCTCATGCGAGCAAAGATCAAGAAAGAAGCAAGTCAACCACAACAACAAAGTGCACTTGATCATTAGTGGGACTCAAATCATATGGGTGAAGATTACAATTCCAAGTGGTATTCATTGTTCTTCACCATGCTCTTAATGGACTTCACATTGCTAATTGGAGATGAAATCTATATGACTACCCTCTACTCCAACATAGCAAAGGTGAAATTGTTTGACATATGCATACATTATTTCTTAGGACATGTTTAGTGCATATAGTCATACATAGTGATCATTCATTGAAAATCAAATGAATTTTATGCTTATAGCCTACCACTATAGCTTGATTGAGTTGTTTGAATCTAGTGGTAGTGTATGAGCTTGTTCATGAGCTAGTAAACCCAAGTACTTGATCTATTTTGGATTGCAATCAAGTGACAAGTACAATCTCTATAAGATAACCACTTAATGTGTGTGAACAAGCTCAGAGAGGGTTTAAACCAGACTTGAAAGCTTATGCTATTCACTTTAGTTCAAGTCCAACATAGAAGCTCATGAAGATGAATCTAGTTCAAGCATAAGACAATAATGCAAATGGTATCTAGACTTATGCTAATCTTTCAAATAGTATCAACTTTCATATTGGTACTTGCAAAAGATGTCTAGTTCTAGCATACTTGTGATGATCCACATTAAGTTAATTCAAATAATTCTACAAGTGGTAATCTCACAAGTGATATCCTACAAGCTAACTAGTGATCCTCAACTTTAAGTGATCAAATCAAAGTTCTCTTACTTGCAAAGCTTATTTGGATGACAATTACTTTGACCAAAGGGGAGTTGCCCTAATCAATGGTATAATGGTCAATGATCTTTCATGAAGAGTCATTCCAATACATGTGTGTTAGTGTCTATCAGAAATGAAAAGATACAAGTATCAACCATCTACCCTAAGTGCAACCTTTGTATCAATATGAGCATACCTTTTATGGAAATTGATGACAAAGGGGGAGAGATTAGTGAACAAAGATATATTAGTGAATGGACATGCACTAAGGAGAGACATGGACATGAACATAAGGGAACAAGATCAAAGGATCAAAGTCTTGGACTAAGTAATGCACACAAGTAGAGGAGCAAGCTCATGAACTTGATTGATTGCATTTGATATGTGCATATTCATGTGCTTGCTTGCATATTGCATAAGTATTATCTTTATATGCATGCTTGTGTGGTGTATGCTAGTTATAGGATTTGTATGATCATTTGATAAACTAGCATGCATAGGTTGGTAAGCTACATATTTGTTCCTTCATTTGATATCTAGAAACTATGCTTATAATGTTGATCTCACGGGGTTTCTAGTGTTGTTTTTGTGGTATCTAGCTAACCAATGTGCTAAGGATGAACTTCAAAGTGCAACTACATGGGTATCTTCAAAGGTTTATCCTATATCCCTTAGCATCACTTAGTAGTGCTAGCACTCCCACAATTTCATATTCATGCATGTGTGCAAAGCTTAATTCAAACCTTTGTGAGAACACATGTAGGGGGAGCTATCACTACCAAGTCAAATCTTGTGACATTTATCCAAATCTTGGTATAGAGCTTAAATGTTAGATAAATGACATAATGTCCAAAAATGATCTTATTTTCCATATCTTTGTAGAGTTGTCATCAATTACCAAAAAGGGGAAGATTGAGAGTTCCTATGTGATTTTGGTAATTGAGTGACAGCTTAGGTGAACTAATATGTGTTCAAATGATATATACATAGGAGATTAGTTTACATATGATTGTGTGATGAAAGAGCTTATTGCACATGAGACATGACATGGAGTCATATGACCAAGGTGGAGAAGATCAAGATGAGGCTTGGCTTGATGGACCGGTTGCAAGTATGAAGGGCAAGTGGGTGATGCTTGGCGCTGATGGACCAACGCAACAGTGAAGAGAAAGTGAGGTCAAGATCGATGAACCAATACGGTCACATGATGATATGAAGTGGATCATATCATTTGGTGATAGGTTGGTGCATGTGTTGCATCAACATTGGAGAAGGAGATGGAATGGAATGTGCAAGGCAAAGTTATAACCATAGAACATTTCATTTCACCAGTCATAGGTGTGTAGAGAAGTATATGACCGGGTTTAGGATAGATAGCCGTACTATTAAGAGGAGCAAACTTGTTTGCATATCGGTTATCTAATGCCACCGTGAGCGATCTAACTTTGTGATGCATTAGGATCGAGTGGTGTGGTGAGAGCAAGTGAAAAATGCTTTGAAAATGATTGTGAAAATGCTAAAACACATGCACAAGGTGAAGATCACATTTGTGTTGGCACTGAATAAGCAGGGGAAGGAGTGCGGAGAAGTTCCTGCTGAG
Organism: Microstegium vimineum; assembly: GCA_022036555.1. Classification (NCBI taxonomy): domain Eukaryota; kingdom Viridiplantae; phylum Streptophyta; class Magnoliopsida; order Poales; family Poaceae; genus Microstegium; species Microstegium vimineum. The sequence continues at coordinate 38,437,644 of CM039120.1, read as the reverse complement.
GAACAGGCTCCGGACGCTAGGGAAAAGGGGGTCCGGACCATTGCAGAATGGGTCCGGAACAAAACCCTAGGTCTCGGCCTGGCTATGAGGTCCGGACGTTGGGGCTTGGGCGCTCTGGACCATCGGCTCTGCGTCCGGACGCCACCCCCTATCTGTGTTGTGCTGACCGAGGCGGTCCGGACGCTGTTTGCTGTCCGGACGGGTGATGAGGACATGACACCTTCGGATACCACCACAACCATAGATTACAAGGTGAGCTCATTCCTACATTTACACAATGGTTCTTGGTACAACTCACTTGATTCCACATGTATATGTCAATATTTTCTTGTAGATACAAACATATCTCAATGTGCAAGGTTTTCAAAGTTCAACATTCGGTTCGTTGGCAGCCCAACAACGGTTCATTGGGAAAGTCATAACTCATCCATCCGAAGTGCGATTGAGGTCAATGAGGACATGATGGAAAGCTTATTCGATAAGATTTCAAATAGATCTGGTCCCACCACAATATCACGTCGGCAAGATCTTCAAACCATCACGACACTCAGCTACTATTTTTGCGGGATGCTACGACGTCGTCTTGGGCTTGTCATACAACCTTGGGACCCTGACCCAAGTAGGACAACGTCCCAAACATGTAGAGAATACCCCAAAGATGGTCCAACACGTCCTCCTCCTTGGCAACCACCTTAGGAGGGCAGCAAGGTCGCCCAACCCAAGATGGAGGCCCAATCCAATTCGAGTTCGAGTCCATCTCGGGTTCTAGGAGCAGCCAATGGCAACACGGATTCCCAGGTCGCATACGGACTCCGTTTTCGATGAAACACACATGGATCGAAAGATAATTTGATAAGGAAACCAACTCAATTGGTTTCATGTCAAAATTCCTTCGGACTCAACGGGAATTGTCGAAACAAGTTGACGTCCAGAATCTGTCCAGATGCTGCGTCATCGTCTTTTGGGCCGTTGGGCTTTGTAACAAGTTGGCCCACCTTAGGGACGTGAGTGGATGCCCTAGGACGCCTCTTAGACCATATAACCAGCCTCCGCTGCCTACGTTAGAGGTGGGGTTTTGCTTAGATTATTCTGTCAAGAACAGTTTCGCCGTTACATCGGTTTGTGAGACCCCAACTCGTGAGATTAATCATACATCCGCAATTTGGTTGCATTCTTCCTTTTTCTTGCTTGTGTTCTTCGATTCGCAGGAAAAGGACTTAGCCTTCTTCGCGAGGTCAACCATGCAACGTCGGTTGATAACCAGAGGAGACGTGGTGCTGCAATTGCGGGGTTTCGGATCATGTTGTTCGGAAGCCGGATCGACTTGTGTCTCGTTTCCACCAAATCAAGAGTTACCAGAACCTTTCGGAGGATCGGGAACCCTAGTTCACATCAACGGGGGACTCCGGACGTGCGTCCGGAGGAAAAGCCCTCTCTGGACCCTCTCTGTGTAGAGTCTGGATGCGGCAAGCGTTAGTCCGAAGTGGCACTGTTGTGCGCGTGTGGAGGCACATGGCATCATGTGGCGAGCGCGCCAACGGCTTGTTTCAAACGGGAAGGAGTCCGGACGCTGGGCGTTGGTCCGGACTCGCTGTGGAGCAGCGTCCGGAGGTGCGTTCGGACGCGTGGTCAGTGGGCAAAATGGCTCGTTTCGTGGTGTGGCTTATAAAAAACCCTTGGCTTGTTGCTGAGCACCCTAGGACCTTTGTGGCTTGTGTTGGTGTGCTTGGATAGCCATCTAACTCACATATACTTGATAGTGATCATCCGATTGTGTGAGAGACCGATTCTAGTGTGTTGCATTGAGAGTTTGCATCGAGTGGCACTAGGTGATCGTGTTGCAAGCCGGTGGTGCTTGTTACTCTTGGAGGTTGCCACCTCCTAGACGGCTTGGTGGTTGTGGCTCCATCGAAGCCCGCAAGAAGATTGTGCAGTTCTCTGGAGAAGTGCTTTGTGAGGGGTATTGTGCTTGCCCCGCGGGAGATCGCGAAGAGCAACTCTAGTTGAGCGTGTCATTGAGCTACCCTCACTTGTGGCTAGATTCTTGCGGCGCCCGAGTAAGTGGGCTAGGCTTGTGAACGCCTATTAGCCGCCGAATCACCAAGTGAGTGGTCGACACAACGGGGACTAGCTTGGTGGCGACCAAGTGAAGCTCGGGAGAAAAATCACCGTGTCAACCTTGTACATCTTCTCCGTGGTTTGCATTCTCAAAATCACT
>CM039120.1:38293602-38427830 GCA_022036555.1 Microstegium vimineum | reverse complement strand
TTTGTAAGTTCCTCACGGTGTATGCAAGAAGAAATCTTACAGAGAATCTAATAGTGTGTGATATGTATATATAATACATCCATTTTATTTATTTGTTGCCACGCGTGGCCCGCCTGCGCCACCTGGCTAAAGGGTGCTGCCACGCGTGGCCCGCCTGCGCCACCTGGCGCACCCTTTAGCCCCGGTTGGTATTACCAACCGTATTACCAACCGGGACTAAAGGTATACCTTTAGCCCCGGGCCTGCGAACCGGGGCTAAATGGGGGACATTTAGTCCCGATTCCTTAGCCCCGGTTCAGGCACCGGGGCTAAAGGCCCTTACAGATCGGGGTTAAAAGTTGGTTCTATACTAGTGACAGAGAGGTGAGGCCACGGCTGGTGCATACACGTGGTCCGCCAGCTCGCAAGAACACTCACCATGAAAAAAAAACAGAATGCAAGCTTTTGCAAAACTCCCCAACCCCCCCCCCCCCCCTTGTATTTTATGTATTATTCATTTCTCTTTGATATATCTTTCAGACAACCGTAGAATGTTTAAATTTACTAGTAAGCAGTCCAATCTTAGCATGTCTATATACCTTAGCCTTTCTATAGATCTACATAAAATTTTGAATACAAAGAAATTATCCAAAGGCACTAAAGACATTATATATCTTATTCATTCTAGAAAACATAGGAAAATTGTTTTACCAAATATTTTCCAGATGAATTTTAGCTCCATCCTAGAAGCCACTTCTCTAGAGTAATAACCCTAGATGAAGTTGTTTTAGGAGGAGCTATATATAGCCGTGCAAAACAAGCCTTTATTTGATTTTAATTTAACTAAAATGGATCAGACCTATTTAAAATCTAATAATTCCCACCAAATTCTAAGACACATAAGAAATGCTACTATTTCTACTATTGTTTGATATATTAGTATTTTGATGAAAACTATTAAGTTGAACGTCCATCTAGATTAGAGGCTACACTTCTTCAATGCTAAATAATATACTATGTCTTGAATTGTTAGTTTTGTATAAAAATAAGTTTCACCTAAACTCTTTACTAATAAAGGCTGCCAAAAGCATTGCCTTTGGTTCAAGCATATAATTAATTTAAGTCAAATCTCATAGACTGCGACCAGCAGTAAAATTCATATAAATGTGACTAGCAGTCAAATCTAAACTTTATAGTTGAGACTTTCTTAATTTGAATCTGTTTTAGGTTTTATATCTCCGTTTCAAAATTTGGCGAAGTGAATACTTTGGGCTATAGTGATAAGGGGCATTACACACGAGGCTTAATGTGTTGAGTGCTTAATAAATGGGTCTGACCTATATTTTAATAATCTAATAAATCCTAGTCTTATAGTAAATGTTATGTCGTGTTATAGTTTAGTCTCGCAAAGGATTTTGACTGTAGTTGACTTAACTTAAATAGGTGGGCTTTGTGTGCACCAATTGAGAAGTTGAGGGGAGGTTGACTAGGTGCCACATCATGTGCCGCCACCGAGCCGAGGCGTGCGAGCAAGCGAGCGAGTGCCGTGTTGTTTGGTCAGATTTTGCAACTTGATTCACCGAACCTGGACACAACGGTTAAGAGGGAAACATACGCTTTAATGGAAATAATGGAATTGATTGGTCAGTTTCTTCCGTTACTATCCATGATTGAAGTGTCGATCTGTCTCCTTCCTCCTATAAACGACGCAACTTCCTTCTCTGTTGGGTGTCTTGTTCCTCTGTGCGCACGGAGAGATCAAGAGAGCAGCTGCCTCCGAAACCGACACCGCCCTGAGATCCTGGCAATTAGGTTTTTTGGGAGCAATCCGCGACTGCTCACCTTCATCCGTTCGCGCTCGCTGATGGGAGGTTGTCCGCCCACGAGTTTGTCTTATTCCTAGTGTTCACCCGCCGACGTCTTCTTTCAGAGGAGGCCTTGCCTTCTTTGTCCTAGTGTCCGCAAGTTCGTCTTCTTCTTTCCGGAAACTGTTTGAGGGACAACACTGTGAACATCTACCTGCAGCTACTGTGGTCCGCTACTTTAAGCAACACACTATATCAACTAGTGCGAATGGAGCTTCTGATGCCTTCGACATGGCCTCTCCTCTGGGTACAATCTAAACTCTCTGATAAACGTGTTATTCGTGTTAATATTTATTATTTATGTAACGATCAATACGATGTATGTTGTTTGTATGCTAGCATGTCTTATGATATATATTTTACTAGTGTTATATACATGTATATATATGTCATCATATTTCTACTATTTAATTTCTAGATTAAATTGATATGAAAATTGCCTAAATACTTAACACTGATCAGTTCCACACGAGGCTTATTAATGTAATGAGTTCCATTCCTGATGGTCGCATATGCATGGAATTTTTTTTAAAAAAAAAAAAACACTCCCCGTTGTGGCTGCCTCGTGAGAGCCTCCTTGGATATATATATATATATTACTATTTAGCTTGATTTGCAATTTTAAAAAACCATTTATAGTGCTGGTTTTCTTAAAAAAAACAAAATGTAAAATTATTTGTAGTGGAGATTCTTTAAAGACGTATGTGAAGTTCTTGATTTTCACTTGCCTAATAGGTTTAGAGCTGCGGTACTAATGTCCAATATCTATTTCAGAGTTGGCAAATTTCATGTTTTCCCAAACTAAAATTGTCAAAATGTTAGAGTTGCTCTTAGTGCACGATACAGACGTATTATAATAGATGGCAGGATCATCATATATTGCATAAATGTCCAAACCATAAATGGTTTAGGTGACCGTGCCACAGAGAGGCCTCCAGGTGGGAATCAGATCCTCTAACCTAGACTCGTGAACTGTCTGCGGTTTGTCATCATAGCCATCCATTTTAGATCCAACCGTGACAACATAAAACTGGGGAACCTAACCAATTTAACAGGCCACATCTGGCCCATCTAGCCCAGCCACTCGACTCTCCCATTGCCTTGCTCGAGTCTGCCTCCGCCGCCGCTGTAGCAGACTCGCCTCCGCCGCCATAGGATACTCGCCTCCGCCGCCGATGTGGACTCCGCCGCTGTAGACTCCCGTCCTCGCCAATCCGTCACGGAGTTCTTCCCCTCGCCGGCACTCCCCTTCGCTCACTACAAGATCTGGTGGATGGCGCGTCAGCTAGTTCTCTATTTCGCCGGCGGTCCCCTCCGTGCCACTGACCATCATCGTTGTCCCGTAGTCGGTCATACCGGCGCTGCCATCCACTACGCTGGCAGTTCCTCCCCGCCACCGCGTCGATCAACATCATGGCTACAGACTGTGACACTATGGCCATCCACGCTGGTGGTCTGTAAATGGGGAAGACTGTACAATGTCTCCAATAATGTTGTAAGCTTTGTTTTGAGTACTATAGATTTTGCAAGTGCTAGCAACCTATGCAAATTGTCACTATATAGGATTTGTAAAGATTGCCATTGTGCAAGTGTGAGCAAGTTTCTCACTGTATTACAAATTGTTCTGTAATACTATTGCCAATGGAATGCACAAAAGCTATTGCTAGTAATTGCAACTTCAGAGACTACATGATCCATGCTCCAAGATGCAGAGACTACTTGATCTGTACTAGTAGAAGTCAGAGATAACATCATATGCCATTGATCCCTGAAAAATAATAAAAGAGCAGTAATTCAACATAGTGGTCATGTATGATTCAGAGGAAATGTCTATTACTTTGAAATTTTACCGTCAAAAGTTCAGAGAAATATTTGGTGCTGCTGCACCAGCACCATCATGGAATGCAACTTGGATATTTTCTTCTTCCTTTAGATAAAAGAGAACCAAATAATTAATTACAACTGAATTTTTTTTCAGTGAAGTAAATATATTTTTTGTTGTTACATACCTTTGACACATTTTTATTTTTCTTACCTCCCTTCTTTGCCAAAGTTTCTTGTTCCTTCCAATAAAAGAGAATAAAATAATCAAATACAATTGAACTTTTTTAGCACATACAGTAGAATTAAATATGTTTTTTGTTGTTACATACCTTTGAACCTTTTTCCTTTTTCTTACTTCCCTTCTTTACAAACTTGCGTTTCTTGTCAAGCCAAGTTCTCTTGCGTTTGGAGGTTTTTGTTTCCACCTCCTTTTTCTTTAGTTTTGCTGTACTCACCAAATCAGTATGAGGAGTAACATTTGTGGGAGTAGCGATAGGATCCATAGAACTAGTAGAACCGCTGATTTCTTCTTCAACTTGCTTGCTAAGCTTGTCAAGTGTGTTGTTCACTAACAAGCAGCATCTAGGATAGTTGGCAGCTCGATGTGCCAAATTGATGAATTATCGAGTCATATCTTTGTAGCGAAGCATGTCATCTAGTCTTGGATTCTCAATTATGTTTCTACCCTAGTTGTCTTGTATTGTTCCACTACGTGCTTCGCGTGTCCATCGCTTCAACACATATTGTGCTGGTAGTGTTTTGATATTCATCAAGTCAAGGACTTTTAGACTATGGCCACACAATATACCAATTCTGTTGAACTGTCCACATGTGCATGTGCTAGTTTGCTGTAAAGGATCACCAATAACTTTGTACTCTTCTCAAAGGTAAAATTTTCATCAAGACTCTCAATTGTCACAAGATATTCATTTTTGTCTTCCAATGTAGTGGTGCATGCTACCATAGACCTCTCATACTCACTTTGAAAAGCTTCAAAAATAGTTGGTGTGTAGAGCTTGCTAGCTTGGATTAACATAGGTGTCCTCATTTTGATTCTAGGTAATTTTTTCCTTGATTCAAATTCAGATATTAGTTCATTACTTCTTTTATATTCCACAACCCTTTCAAAGTGCTTAAGAAATTGGATGATGTCAAAATCAGATTTGAAATGTCGCTTTAGATCACTATTCAGACTCTCATTAAGTTGTGTACTTCTCATCCCTAATGTGAACACATCCTTCATATAACATTCAGCGCATTTTTCTCTTACCTTGTATATACTATCCAACCAAGTTTGCTTACTTGCCTTTGATCTCATGATATCAAATGCATGTTCAAATGTTGCTTCATCTTCGTACTCATACATACATGCACTAAAATCCGAGAGAATACTTGGTTCGCTATCGCTATCTTCAACTTCTTGTTTGGGAGAAGCACTTGATTCTTCATCCTTGGGTTCAGCTAGATGCTTGACAGCATTCTGCATAATGTGAAAAGACTTCCTTAACAGCTTTACCCATTGCATAATCTTGATCAGTATAGATTGTTTTTGGTTGCTTTCCATTTTGCGCTCTCAGAAAGGTCTCAAATAGCCATTTGAAGGACTCAAATGTCTCATCATACATGAGGACAACACCAAAAACCACAATTTCTCTAAAATGATTGAATCCAACAAATACTCCAAAAGGTCTACTCTCCTTATTTGTACCAAAAGTAGTATCAAAACTGATAACATCACCAAAATATACATAGTCAGTGAGCATTTTAGCATCTACCCAAAATATGTTTGCAATTTGTTCTTCCCGATCCATTTGCAATGCATATTGGAATGATGAGTTCTCAGCTATTTTTTTTTGAAAATACATAAGCATACTTCCTGCTTGGCCATATGCCATCTCTCATTGACGCTTACCCCGTAAATAATTCTTGTGGTCTTGAAGAGTGTAACTGAGATTAACTGAGCCACCAACTTGGATTCAAGCCAACTCATGTGCAGCTTTGGGCCCAATTCCAGCATCATCAGCCATCTCAATTTCAAAACCTTGTAATTCTGAAATTTTCCTTCGAGACTCCAGCAAGTGTGAAGTTTGTGGCAACTGAAGGGTGTGATTGTGTTCCAAAACCAGACCATTCACTTTGTAATTTCCCTTGTCCTTGTCCATTACAAGTCCCATGCGGACTGCACAGTTGGTTCTAGTTTCAGCTCTTGGACACTTTGTTAGATGATCTCTTTTATCTAGTAACCTGTGACCCTTATTTGCACAAACAAATCTACAAGAACTAATTTTTCCATCTGACTTTCTTTTGTTTGTGTATCTTTTTCTAACCTCAAAGCCTTTTTGACCCCCACAACTAATCCAAAACATCCAAGCCTCATCTACAGTACCAAACTCCATGCCAAATTGAGGTAATAGACTAGGAAGAAAACCCTCCCTACAATAAACAAATAAGGATGAACAAGATTTTAGTTATGCTGTTCAAAAAATAATTGATTTGATGGAGAGGTGAACTGAACATCTAATCGGATGGACAAAAAGGAAAAGTAGTGGCATTACATACCTATTTTCTTCCATCTTAAATATGAAGATTTTGTCTTGATGCAAGCAAGTTGATGTTTCCTTCAAGATTCCATCTCATTAATTTTGTTTTGATGCAGATTCCATCTCAGATTTCCTTAAATCCATCGTTTCAGCATAATCAGACGGGAGAGTACATGACCAATTCAAAATAGTTGAAGCAGACGAGGATGCAGAAGAAAGCAAGTGATTGCAGAGATTTTTGGAACCTGCATATCTGTGGAGAACGAACTGCGCAGCACGAGATGTCGATCAGGGTCACCCGAGCGGCACCTGGATACGTTCTCGCGCCAAAAAGACGAAGAACGGCGCCAAAACAGCTAGCACTCGCGCCAACAAAAAGGAATGTCGTGGTTTTCTAGTGAAACAGGCCGTGCTCTGTTGGGCCAAAGCCCAGCGTGCAGAGGAGGACAGTGTATATAATCTGACCACCGTCCGATTCCAGCGAATGGTCCGATTCGAGCGAACTGCAGACGAAAGTTTTGGAGGCAACGTTAGACCGATCGTGCTACCGTGCCTGCCAGCCAGTGTAGTGCTGGAATTCTGAACTGCTTTTCAAGGTTTAAGATCTAAGAAATCATACGTTAAATTTTCCTCGTGAGTGTTGTGCTCGAGTTCTAGTATAATTTTGAAGATGGCTGTTAAAATTGTGAAGACATGATCTTTTACTAGTTATCGAATGCTCTTATTTAGTAACTTTTACATCAACAATGTTCTATATGTAGCTTGAATATTTTGAATTGATATCATCATTTACGTTTTTTAAAATTATATCTTCTATATATATTAGTGTACCACTAAAAAAATTTAGCCTCCAATTATTTAGTCCCCACTTAACTCGCTTCTGGATCCGCCACTCAATATTGTCCAGATTCATTCATAAGCTAAAACGTAATTTGTTTCGGACGGAGGAAGCACAAGACAACAAACACAAACTATGAAACTAGCGAGAGCACACACATGCTCTCAGCTGATGACGCACATGCAAATCTGCAACTCTGGCAGCACATTTTGTTATATTGTTCAGAACCACAACTTATCGATTGTCGCTGCTAGTTATAAATCATAATCATGGCCATCCTGCAGCAAAAAAACAAAACCAGATGTACATATAGTTGATCAGATTAAAACTCATTATAGATTATACGACACCAATTTGCTAGCAGGGGGAGGCAAACTGAAAATAAAAATGCATACCTAGACGGGGATGGAGCTGGGGATGGCGATGGCGAAGGCATCAATGGTGAGGGACTCGGAAGGTCTATCGGCGGCACTCCATCCACTGTTCACACAGTTCAATCCATATTCATCAATCATCGGTAAAAAAAAAAATTCCATACAAATATATCTGTGTATATACTATATACATATAGCTTTTAGATCATCTACACTAAATTAAATAATTATGGCTAATTAATCATGACTTACATTGGTTGCAGGCCGCGGCAAGTATATCGACAGGTACGTCGTGGCCACACACCGAGAAGAGCTCCACCATGCGCATATGCCTCATCGGCGCCGGCAGAAGCTGGCCGATGTCGCCGTTGACGACGTGGCACACGCAGGTGACCGTGTCCAAGGTGAACATGGCGTTGAAGCCGTCGCAGCAGGTGGCCTCGGGCGCGTACACGGTGGAGTTGGTGAGGAAGCCCGCGCACGGCATCATCCGCGCCAACCATGGCCGGCACTCCCTCGGCTGCGGCGGCAGCGGTGGAATGCCGCCGCCATCACCGTCACCGTCCGGGGACGGCGCCGCTCCTCCATCCGCGTCGTTTGCCGCGATGGCCCTGGCAAGAGCTCCTCCGACGGCTCTGCTCGCCGCAGATGGCTGCAGCATAACGGCGGCGAAGGCAACGAGCACGGCGATCGCCAGCAGCGTGCACTTCGCCATCGTCAACAATCGACGCGTGTCTTGAGGCTTTGTTGGAGCACCGATTTATATTTATATTTATTTATAATAAAGACCGTGGTTGTAACAACTTGACGCGAAACTCCGGTCCTCAACTGCCTATGGTGGGTCACAATCTTTTGATGGCAGAGGCCATCGGTTATTCACTGCTTCCACTTTATCATGTTTCAAAAAGAAATACTTGTTTTAACAAAAATCTCGTCTCTCCTCCAAATCTTTTAGAACGTAGGAAAAATCACCTGTTTTACGTCAAGTTACGTGCTTGCAAGTTGCATGTATCTTCTCCCCTCTCACGTATTGGTTGGCCAATGTAAAGCTGTAAGGGCGTGGGAAAAAAAATAAAGAGTAGAAAAAATTTTCTGATGCAGATGTATAAAGAGAAAAAATATATAAAAACAGCTAGAATAATTTAAAAATAGTATATAATTCTGATGTAAAATTATCTTCTATATTTAAGGAGAATTATTAAAAACTCTTAGATAGGGTCTTTTTTATTCCATCCAATATTTTTTTAGAAGTTAGAAAACATCATGTTTTTAGAAGAAAAAAAGTATTATAAGATGTTCTAAGTTATTTTATCTTTTCTAGATACAAGATTTTGCTATACACCAAAATATACACTCTGTCTAGGTACAAAAGCCTAATTAATTACCACTTGAAAAAGGGACTGTCTACACATCTTGTGGAAGATTTTTCTGTTTGTTGTCTTCCACTTTTTCAACAAATCATGATTTGCCACGTCGAATGGTAAAGCAAAGCAAAAAAAATGAAACAAAAGCACCTTTACGTCACATGTTCGGAAGATATTTATGGTAGTTATCTTCCACTTTCTGAAAACTTACGTGACAAATTTTCAGCTAAAAAATAACACAGAGAAACCATACTTGATATTTGATGGAGAAGAAAGAAAAAAACAGGACATGGTGTAACAAAACAAAAAAGCACGGCAACCTAGATGGCCACCGCTGCAGCAGGGTAGCAGACTAAAGAAACATAAAGAAACCCAATATTGCTAAAGAAACCTAATAATTTCAAAAATTATTTAAACACAATCAGGTTCAGATCCTTTAAGACATTTGCTCCTAGCAGCCATGACTCCTGCATGAACAACATAAACTGAGAAATTGAACCACCAGACACAAAGCTCTGCATGAACAACATAAACTGAGAAATTGAACCACCAGACACAAAGCTGATGCAAGAGACATACAAAACACATTTGCCTAACGCCCTAACAGCAGCTATATACAACCTACAAAGTGACAAAAAAACAGGCATGAATAAATCTTTCCCAAGCGAAACAAACAATCACAATACACTAAAACTGAATACAGGCAATACAATAGTAATGAAGCAGAATTTCTACAAATTGAACTAACTCAACAAAATTCAAAAACTGAAACTTTGAATATTACTAAACACAGGTGCAAGCAACAAATTAAGTATTCACGAATAAAAATTGAAACAATAAATAATGAAATCTGAATCACTGAAATTTGGAAGGAAAACTTCATCATTATTTTTCAATCTGCTAAAAGAACAAACAAACAAAAAAGAAGATTATCTTTTCACATGTCAATCAATGAACTTAATTTACACAGAAAGTCAACTCACATGCCAAGAAACTAGACAGATTAGCAGTGACAGGTCTCACTAACTAGTCCTCAGATTAGAAGAAGGCACACTTACAAGTTTATCTGTTTATCAAACATATTGATTCTAACCAACGGCACCGAGCCACCGACACCGAGTCATGTTGCATTCGCCCTTGCTGTATGAATTATTTGTTTGGAGAGTACTCCTATCCTATCTGAATATGTTTGGTTAGGCCGGTATTAGCACTAGAATAGTAGTGCTCTAATTGTACTAGATGATTGTTAGCCTTGGTAAATTGTTTATGACACACAGACACGCTCCTACTACTCTCTGCAAGACCAGTACTTATGTCCCCAACTGATAGTACCAAGATAAAGAATTACAGATGATGTACAACTAGTTATGAGTAAGCTGAACAAACGCTAGCTGTGTAGAATGTTGCAGGAGTAGTAAGTTCGATGCTATGGCCGGATTGGATAGACCGGCCCTGCTACTGATAGTAGTAGTACTACATTACTGAATATGTGTACACATTCTATAAGCAAAACAAGACTACTCACTAGAAATGGCAAACGCTGGACTAAAAAAAACATTAACAAATAAACCAATCCCAAATTTGATTGAAAAAAACATGTTCACAGATGAGGAATGCTAAAACATGACAGGAACATGAGGAGTAGGGGCGAGGCTTCCAGACAAGCACAACATCTAAATCATGGATCAACAATTGCAGGGTGGAGGTTGCGGAGCGCCTTGCCGCCTTGCTGGTGAGCTTGCCCCGGTCAAGCCCGCAACCAACACTGTGACAACACAACCACAGTACAAATCAAATCAAAACACAAGAGAATATAACGGCACCGTGGAGAACGTCGTTGTCGCCGCCGGATCTGAGAAAGACACCACTGCCGCCTCGAACAACACCACCGTCACCTCTGCCTCCTCCGACAAAGCCGCCGCCGCCGAAGACAACATTGAGGACACCATAGACAACGCGGCGGTCGCCGCGCTGCAGCAAGGCCATGGGCTCCAACGTCCACAACACCCATAACACGAAACTGAAATGAAGTAGCGGGATTTTTTTTTCAATACAAAAAGCAGCCGGATAATGGCGATAACAAAACATCAATGTGCCTACAAAACTGAGCAAATGAGAATTGCTATTTCGGTGAGCACGAATGTTAACAACATCAGGACCATACAAAAAGTGGAAGATGACATAAAGAATAATCTCATGAAAGATATTTAGAAATCCCGCTTGAAAAAACTATATTGGCAGCGGAGGAGGTTGAACTAGGGGCTAATTTTCCCAATGCTAATTGTAATTACACTAATACTAAAGTAATTCTCTTTTTTTTATAAAGTATACATGTATTAATTAATAGAAAAACATGTCCAAATACAAGTACATCGAAAAAGGATACGTAGGACCGATGTCCAACCTATATTCTACGAGAAAGTAAACCGGCTGCATTCGCTGCAAGCGAAGACCGTCAACACCCGCCGACGCCGTCAAACCTTTTTAAGAAATAAAAAAATGAATAAAGCCAGATCGTTAGCGGCCACTAGTAGCTGATGAGGGCCGTAGCCGAAACAAGAGCTCCGTAGTGGACTCCATGTAGGATTTACCTTTTGGGCTGATATCCTTTCTTAACTTTAGAACCGGGTCAATCATCTCTGTTAACTTTTTAATCGGTGTATTTTACCTTCCTAGAGCAGTTTTAAAAGCGGTTTAAAAGTGAAGGGTGGTTTTGCTATAGTGACAGTGGTTTTATCTTTTTTATTTATTTATTTATTTCGACTATATAAAGACTTTTATTCGGCCGAGCGTGCCGTAGAGCTTCCGCACGCACATGCCTCGTACACGAGAAAATTGCATATTTAGGACTCTAATCGTCGCGCTTCGCATATTTAGGACTCTAAACATTGACTTCATAAAAATAGCACTCCAAACGTTGGACATTTGATTTTATAGTCATTATACGTATTTTCATCGTTTTTTAATATTTCTCCATGTATTTGCCAATTAAAAGGACTATTCTACCCTTCTGTGTTTGCATCACGGACGTACGTGAAAGGTACGACGTTACCTGCCGCCGGCCCTAATCGCACGACCCCGACGTCCCATCTTCTCGCCGCGAGATCTCGATCACCGCCCACCGTCTCCCCACCGTGATCCATAGCCTGCGGCACGTACTAGCAGCCATGGATGGCCACCGGCCCGATGCCATGCTGGGCTGCTCCCATGGCCAGGCACGAGGCAGCCAGGGCGCCGTTCCCTCGCCGGCTGCTGTAGACGTGCGCGCCCAGGCCGGCGAAGGCCTAGCCACAGCTGCAACTGATGACCTGGCCGCTCCGGCCGGCCAAGACATGGCAGCGTTGCCTGCCCAAGGCCTGGCAGCGGACGTGGACAGGGCCGCACCCGACGACCCCATGGATGACGAAGCACAACCATCAGCCACTGCGATCGCCCTAGCGAGGTCTTTGCTCCCCGCTGCTCCTTCTGCTCCAGCAATAGAATGCAATATTCCAGTCCAAAGGTGATGTTGTTAATTAATTATTTCTGTTTTTGTTCTTGTACACTAGTAGATTCATGTTATTAAAAAAAATTGGCGGTTTTTTAGGTCCGAACTAGAGCATGCTGAAAATATGGCAAGAGTTGATTGGGATAGTTTACAGATAGTGGAAACACATGATGAGGAAGGTCGAATTGCACTTCTGAGTGAAGATCAGATATATGAATTTTTAGGCTTAAGAGAAGATGACACACACGCACAGGAAGGCCAAAGGAATGGACATGGTGTTGATAATGAGCTAGTTGTTGATAATGATGGTGCTGCCATTCCTACTAATGATGTTGTACCAAGTGAGATGGTGATTACATATGATAAGAATAACACCCCAATAGATATAGGTACAATCTATCCAACAATGGAGGAGTTTAAGATGGCAGTGCGGCAATTTGCCATTAATAATGAGTTTGACTTAGGAACAGAGACGTCAAATAAGACGAGATATAGGTGTTATTGCAGGTCTGATGATGATTTCCCTTGGAGAATAAATGGCACCAAACAAAAAGACCAAAGCACCGTATAGGTAAATAAATTAATTTGTTTTTTATTATTAATTCTACATTTTATGTAAATTAATATGATTCTTATTTCAATACTTTTTTGTATTATTTTGCAGGTGACAGTTTTGGTTGACTGCCATACATGTGTTTCTACCATGAGGTCAAGAACTAAAACTCCAACTCAGAAGTGGGTAGCTAGCAAGGCTGTGAATATCCTTAGAGATGATCCACATATTGGTGCTAAGGAATTGCAAAAAAAAGTTGCAGAATGAACACAAGGTCACAATTGCATATGACACTGTATGGCGGGG
The DNA here is from genome assembly GCA_022036555.1 of Microstegium vimineum. Lineage (NCBI taxonomy): Eukaryota > Viridiplantae > Streptophyta > Magnoliopsida > Poales > Poaceae > Microstegium > Microstegium vimineum. The sequence continues at coordinate 38,414,700 of CM039120.1, read as the reverse complement.
TAGAGAAAAAGCTCTTGCAGAGGTTTATGGCAAATGGGAAGAGAGTTTTCAGGAGTTGTTCAGGTGGAAGGCTAAGGTGCGAAAGAGGTGCCCTGGGAGTGTTGTGGAGATCGAGGTACTTGAAGTGGATGGTGAAATATATTTTCATCGTTTTTTCTGTGCTCTTAAACCATGCATTGAAGGTTTCTTAGAAGGTTGTAGGCCTCATTTGAGCATAGATGCTACAACACTTAATGGAAGGTGGAATGGCAAGTTAGCTGCAGCAGTAGGAGTTGATGGTCACAATTGGATGTATCCAGTTGCATATGGCTTGATAGCTTCTGAAACAGAAGACAACTGGACTTGGTTCATGCAACAATTAAAGAAGGCAATAGGTGATTGTCCACTGCTGGTTGTTGCTTCAGATGCTTGTAAGGGCTTAGAGAATGCAGTGAAGAAAGTTTTCCCAAATGCAGAGCAAAGAGAATGCTTTTTCCATCTTATGAAAACATTTCAGAAAAGGTTTAGTGCAGCAAGGGCTTACAGAGAAGACCTATTCTACTACCATATGGCAACAATTGTTAGAGAATCAGCTGAAGCAGTGAAATGGTTACAAACCCATCATAAGTTATTACGGTATAGGTGTGCATTTAATCCAGAAATTAAATGTGATTACATCACTAGTAATATTGCTGAATCATTCAATAACTAGATACGCGAGCATAAAGATTTACCTGTTGCTGACCTTGCTGATAAGATTAGAGAAATGATCATGGAGTTATGGTACAAGAGAAGAAATATTGCATACTGTTGACACCATTTTTCAGCACGTGTCAAATGAGCTAAGGATTGACTGGTCAGCGGTCGTTCTCCATCGGCATCGGGAAATCGTGAGCCAGTATTGCCGATGGGTATGTGCTGCGAGAAGACTAAGTGTGTTGCCGATGGAGACTGGGTCCTTCTCGATAAGGTTAATTGGTGAAGTTAGGTCGCCTGGGCTATAAAGTTGCCGTTGCCGATTGCCGATGAGGAGACATTGCCGACTGCCGATGAGGAGACATTGTCAATTGCCGATAAGGGAACATTGCCGATTGTCGATGAAGAGTGGTTGTCGATTGCTGATAGATTGAAGACAAGTCATCAGTGCAAGATTGCCGATGAAGAGGTGTACCGGTTGCCGATGAGGGGATGTTGCCAATTGCCGATCGGGAAAGTATTGCCGACGCCGATGGACATGACTTAGCACTTGGTGGCAGCAGAAGACTATAGGTAGCCAGAGAAGGAAGTCGCGGATTGAAGGGGTCTGCCGATGGAAAGTTTCCATCGAAGGAAAGGCATAAGGGAACTGGTGATTTTATACCAGTATTATTATAGTAGTTTGAGTCCGGCTCTTGCATGGGTCGTTTATTTTCCTTTAAAATAGGTGTGTTTGTTTAGGAAAATAATATTATTGTTTTAGATCCGACTCCTGCGCGAGTCAGTTTCCTTAAAATTAGGAGTTTGTTTTAGGAAGGATACGAGTCGTGTCTTTGTACAACTCTCCATGCGGGAGTATAAATATGTGCCCGAGGGCTATGAAGATATCAATCCAATCAAAAACAAACCAATTTTAATCTTATTATACTTTTTATCGCAATTTACCTTTATTGCATTAGTTATAGCTTTTTAACGAGTTCTTCAAGCTTCGACGGGCTGCATCACCTTGATCTCCGTCAAATCCTTGCAAGTTCCGCGTGGGAGTACCTCTGAGCTTTGGCATCCGGGCGCATCGTTGTTGCCTCGTTCAGCTCTGCTCTAGTTATCATGATCAAGCCTCAATCCTAGCATCCGGGCGCATCGTCGTTGTCTGGATTGGATCTTGTTCTAGTTATCGTCCTTGTCGATTAACTGGTCAAATCGACTGGCACGCCTCCGGATATCGAATTTCGGGTATAAGCCCGAGGTGTTCGCAGATCCTGATGCTTTTTGTGTCAACACCTCTTTTGGCACGCCAAGTGGGACTCGATTATGCAAATCTACACATTTATCATGGGTGATCACGCCGACGTTAACCAGAGGAACGTCATTGAAGTCTCTGAGGCTGACCTGAAAGATGATCAGAAGCAGGCCATGGAGCGGGCTATGGAGGAGTACAAACAGTTGTATCTGAAATCCTTCAGCCTCAGCAGGAGTGGCGAAGCAATCCAGAAGCAAGATCCGTCATTGCCACGGCAGGTCACGTATGACGCCAATCCTGGTAAGCTACAAGAGATGGTTAATGCTGCTGTAAGTCAAGCATTAATTAGCCACTCCAGCATGCTGTCCAATACTATCTACAATGCTGTCACGCAATCATTCAAGGAAGGACATGCACCGCAATATGTTGGTCCAGCGTACCATCAACCTGGATTGGCATCTATAAGCCCATCGGCAGCCCCCATGGCGTCTTCCACTCCTGTGGAACCGTCTGCCGATGCGGACACATCGCCGAGACCGAACCCTGGCAGCGTCACCAAGTTCAACACGGATCCAGCGGCGTCGGCAATGTCAAGACCAGCCCCTGCTAACTGGTGGGGATACGGTATGCCCCCGAATCTATATGCTGGTTCTAATCTGGTGCAGGGAGATAGTTCAGCCTGGAGGAACTCTACGGCATCGGCAACGCAGTCACAGCCGATGGCCCCTATGATGCATAACTCTGCGCCTGCTCCAACTATACAAGTGCCATCAGATGATCTTCAAGTAATCCCTAAAGTACCTCTAATGCCACCATCGGCAAGCTCTGTGCCGATGCGACACATTATGACAGCTAGCAGTCTACCCCTAGTGGCGAATTCTCAAGCTGGGGTGCTAGTTCCCCAGGGTAATCTGGTGATTGATTGCTCCAGAATACAAGAGCCACATGCTCCAGTCAGCTATCAGCCATCGGTAAGCCATATGCCGATGATTTATAATCCTGGATGGGTTAACCAGCCGCCAGCTCAACAGCCTGGCGTGTCGATGTGTCATTATGGAGGTCCAACGTACACTCAGAGCGGACCATCGGTACAGCAACCGATGAACGTGAGGATTCAGCCTAATCCGCCAAGTGTGCAAAACTATCCATCGGTAAGTCAACCGATGCATAGTGTTTAGATGACTGGTGCTGTGCCCGCGACTACTCCGCATCATCTTCAAGAGGCGCATCAGCCGGCTCCACCAGTCAACAACCAGCCAATGAGTCGGCAAGAGCAGGAGGCATATTGGGTCGGCAAAATTGCCGAAGTTATGAAAGAACAATTCGGCATCAAACCCAAAGTCAATACATACTCTTATCGGACTCCATATCCTCCTGCATATGACTTGATTCCTCTTCCAAATCGGTACAAAGTGCCTGATTTTACCAAGTTCTCCGGCCAAGACGACACGTCGACAATGGAGCACATCAACCGCTTCATTATCCAGTGCGGGGAAGCTGCCAGCAGGGAGGAGTTAAGGGTGAGATTGTTCTCTTCATCATTGTCTAGATCGGCATTTACATGGTTCATATCACTGCCTCCAAACTCTGTAATCACATGGGCCGATCTAGAGAGGCAATTTCACAAGTACTTCTTCGCTGGCATACATGAGAAGAAGCTTACCGATTTGGTCAAAATGAGACAACGCAATGATGAATCGGTAGAAAGCTTTGTTCAAAGGCTACGGGACGTGAAGAACAAGTGCTACAGTCTGGTGCTTGATGATCGGCAACTGGCAGATTTGGCCTTTCAAGGATTACTGCCGCACATCAGGGACAAGTATGCGTCCCAAGAGTTTGAGAGCCTAAGTCACCTGGTGCAAAGGATTGCCGATCAAGATATCAAAACCTTCGAACCCAGGAAGACTTGGAATAAGAAGGTGACCTTCATCGGGAAAGAAGAGGACTCTGGGTCAGATGAAGAGCTAAGTGTTGATGCGGCTGAATGGGTGAAGGATAAGAAGCCTGTGTCTTGTCCGTTCAGCCAAAAAGAGATCGAAAGGTTCACCTTCGACATTACCAAGGCCGATAGGATGTTTGACTTGTTGCTGCAAGAAGGGCGAATCAAGTTGGCGCCCAACCAAGTAATTCCATCGGCCGAAGAGCTCAAGAAGATTAGGTACTGCAAGTGGCATAATGCAACCTCACACAGTACCAATGACTGCAAAGTATTCAGGCAGCAGTTGCAGTCAGAGATTAAATCAGGACGTATTAAGTTTGAAAATTCTAAAGTCCAGAAATCGATGAAGATTGATCAGCACCCGTTTCCAAACAATATGGTGGAAATCAGTGAAAAAACTAGAGTGCTGACGTCGGAAGCTGCCAAGAAGAGTTCATCGGTAGATCCTAACTACCAAGTACCTGAGCGCGACGCAAGAAGGTTTGCCGATGATAGAAAGGGTAAGAAGGTTGCCGATGAAGGCAGCAGTGCCAACAGGGCTCCTGGAGTTGTGATCACACACAAGCAGCCAAGGCGAGATCATCGGCGATCACGTGAAGAAAAATATCGGCAAGAAGAAGAGGAGCATCGGGAATGGCTTCGGCATAAAGACCACTGGAAGTATCCCTTCTTCGTTCACTGTTGGGAATAAGGCATCAAGCTGCCCACTGCCGATAACTGTCCAGCTCAGTGCCCATGATCGGCTTGGCAGGCGTGTTGACCAGAGGGAGCTAGAGGAGATGGCCAATGCTAGAGTGCCCGACGAGGAGATATTCTCCAGAGATCCCAACATCGGAAGAAGTGTCGATGAAAGCGGGGGAAAGCGGCACCAGCCCGTCTGGAAGACCAAACTTCCTCCATGGTGCCCTAAGGGTTTGACTAAAACCCAGAAGAGGAGGATTCAGCGCCAGTGCCGCGACGACCTGTATGACAGTGCAGAACCCTCGGAAGAGAAGCAATGGAGGCCGAAGCGTAAGGACAAGAGCCCATCGCCAGATATAAACATGGTTGTCATGTTGCCGATGGAGTTCATGGCGCCCGTCAGTGATGATGAAGAAGCTGCCGATATGGCACAATTGATGCTGGATCCGATGACGGCTGTCTTTGAAAAGCCTGCCGAAGATGAGAGACAGCACTTAAGGGCTCTGTTTGTCGAGGGTAAAGTGGATGGTCAGCCGATGACCAAGATGCTAGTGGATGGTGGCGCATCGATCAACATAATGCCCTATGCCATGTTCAGGAAGCTTGGCAAAGGCGATCGGGATTTGGTCGAGACTGACATGAAGCTCAAGGACTTCGAAGGCAATGTGTCGACCACTATGGGAGCGTATGTGTTGACTTAACCATCGGCAGCAAAACTTTGCCGACAACGTTCTTTGTGATCAGCGGCAAAGGCACTTACAACTTGCTCCTCGGAAGGGATTGGATCCATGCCAATTGTTGTATCCCTTCTACTATGCATCAAAGTCTTGTACAGTGGATCGGGGACAGAATTGAAGTTGTCCGAAGTGAAGCCCCATCTACTGTCGCATCGGCAGAATTGGAAACGTACGAGCAGACCAGGTGCATATCTGACGAAACCTGGGACAAAGAGTTCCTTAAAGTTGCCGATTACCGCATCAAGCCGATCCAAGTAGTCGGTCCTGAAGAAGAGTCTTAATGGATCGGTTCGCTGACGACGGAAAGCTAGGGCAGGGCTTTACTTCTGCCGATGACTTGCTTGAAATTGACATCGGCGATGGTAGTAAACCTAGGCCTACTTTTATTAGTGCTAAGTTAGATTCCCAATGTAAACAGCAGTTAACCGATTTATTGAAAGAGAATAAAGATTGTTTTGCTTGGGATTATATAGAGATGTCTGGTTTAGACCGATCAATAGTTGAACATCGGTTACCCATCAAGTCTGGTTTCCAGCCACATCGGAAACCTGCGCGCCGATGCAATCCTACTATTTTACCCGACATCAAGGCTGAGATTACAAAGTTAACCGAAGCTGGATTTATTCGGCAATGCCGATATGCCGATTGGATTTCTAATGTGGTTTCTGTGTATAAAAAGAATGGAAAACTTCGTGTTTGCATTAATTTCAGGAATCTTAACAAGGCTACGCCGATGGATGGCTACCCGATGCCCGTTGCCGATCTGCTGATCGATGCTGCTGCTGGACATCAAATTATTAGCTTCGTGGATGGTAATGCTGGGTATAATCAAATATTCATGGCTGAAGAAGACATATCCAAGACTGCTTTCCGATGTCCAGGTCACGTTGGCTTATTTGAATGGGTAGTCATGACTTTTGGCTTGAAGAATGCCGGTGCTACTTATCAGAGGGCAATGAATTTTATCTTCCATAAGTATATCGGCACAATAGTTGAAATCTACATTGATGATGTGGTGGTTAAGACTGGAGGCTTCAAGAAGCATCTTGCCGATTTGCGGAAAATATTGGAGTGCACAAGGGAGCATGGGTTAAAGATGAATCCTAACAAGTATGCATTTGGCATATCGGCAGGGCAGTTTCTGGGTTTCATGGTGCATCAGAGAGGCATTGAAATCGGTAGAAAGTCTATTGATGCAATTAACAAGGTAGTTGCTCCTACGAACAAGACTGAGTTGCAGTCCTTGATCGGCAAGATTAATTTCATCAGAAGGTTTATATCTAATCTATCTGGTAAGATTAAATCCTTTAGCCCCCTGTTAAAGTTGAAAGCCGATCAAGAGTTTACATGGAAAGAAGAGCAGCAGTCAGCCTTAGAGGAGATTAAGAAATAATTGGTAAATCCTCCAGTCTTGGTTCCACCTCAACACGGGAAGCCTTTCAGGTTATATTTGTCTGTCGATGACAGTGTTATCGGATCGGCCTTAATTCAAGAGTTTGAAGGGAAGGAACGTGTAATATATTACCTGAGCAGAAGGTTGGTGGATGCTGAAACCAGGTATTCGGCCATAGAGAGATTGTGCTTATGTTTATATTTCTCTTGCATTAAATTAAGGCATTATTTACTGTCGGCTGAATGCACTGTTATCTGCAAAGATGATGTGGTCAAGTACATGTTGTCAATGCCGATTTTGAGTGGACGGATCGGTAAGTGGATTTTGGCACTGTCAGAGTTTGACCTAAGGTATGAATCGACTAAGGCTGTTAAGGGTCAGGTAATGGCCGATTTTGTTACTCAGCATTGTAATATGGTGAGCTTTGTTGAGATTGCTCCTTGGACTTTATTCTTTGATGGGTCTACATGCAAGGATGGAGCAGGTATCGGTATTCTCTTGATTTCACCCCAAGGACAGAAGTATGAAATTTCGCTGCCGATTGTTGCTACTTCAACAAACAATCAGGCTGAATACCAAGCTTTACTTAAGGGGTTAGAACTACTCAGGGAAGTGTGTGCCGATGCTGTTGAAATCTTCGGTGATTCTATGTTGGTGATTAACCAATTGATCGGGACATATGAATGCCGAAGTGAAGTTTTGATTGCTGCCCATGAACGGTGTTTGCAGTTGTTAAGGGAGTTCAAAGAGTATCGCCTTGAGCACATTCCAAGGTTGCATAATGAAGAGGCCAATCGGTTAGCACAGAGTGCCTCAGGGTACCAACCGATTCAAGAAGTCATGACATCGGTAACAGTTGCCGATGACTGGAAAAAGGAGATTGCCGATTACTTGAGGATCCATCTAGGAAAGTTGAAAGGCGTCTAAGGTTCCAAGCTACTAAGTATGTGCTCCTCGCCGATGAGTTGTATTATCGGACGATTGATGGAGTTTTGCTTAGATGTCTCGGCAAAGAGGAGTCGAAAGAGTTGATGGGTGAGATCCATGAAGGTGTATGTGGAGCGCATCAATCGGCATTCAAAATGAAGTGGATGATTAGGCGAAATGGATATTATTGGCCGACAATCCTTGAAGATTGCTTCAATTATTTCAAGGGGTTCCAGGACTGTCAGAAGTTTGGTAATGTGCAAAGGGCACCTGCATCGGCAATGAATCCTATAATTAAGCCTTGGCCATTCAGAGGATGGGCTATTGATCTCATCGGCCAAATTTATCCGTCATCGAGTAAAGGGCACAAGTTTATACTTGTTGCTACCGATTACTTTACTAAATGGGTTGAAGCAATTCCTTTGAAGAAGGTGACATCGGCAAACATGGTGGATTTCATTAAAAAACACATTGTTTACTGATTTGGTATTCCTCAGACTATTACTACCGATCAGGGAACCATGTTCACATTGGGAGAGTTTGATGAGTTTGCTGCTAGCATGGGTTTCAAGGTGTTAAACTCTTCTCCTTATTATGCCCAGGCTAATGGTCAGGCTGAAGCGACTAATAAGGGAATTATTAAGCTCATAAAGCGCAAGATTGAAGAGAACCCTAGAAGGTGGCATGTGGTGCTAAATGAAGCCTTATGGTCATATCGGATGGCTTGTCATGGTGCAACCAAGGTCTCGCAGTATCAGTTAGTTTATGGGCACGATGATGTCCTGCCTTGGGAAGTTAAAACTAGTTCTAGGCGATTATCTTTTCAGGATCAACTGACGACCGATGATTATGCTACTCTGATGAAAGATGAGTTAGAAGATTTGGTAGGTCATCGGTTGAGGGCATTGATTAGTATTGAAGAGAATAAGAAGAGGGTTGCCAGATGGTATGACAAGAAAGTAAAGGCAAAGGGATTTGCCGATGGCGATCTGGTATGGAAGTTGATTTTACCGATCGGAACCAAGAGCTCTAAGTTTGGAAAGTGATCTCCTAATTGGGAGGGTCCTTATCGGATAAAACAGTCTGCTCCTGGCAATGCTTACATTTTGGAAACTCTCGAAGGAACTGCGTTCCCTAGGGCGATCAACGGCAAGTACTTAAAGAGGTATTATCCTAGCATATGGGTGGATGCATAGTGCTCAGTTGAATGCCGATGAAAGAGAAATTATAATACATCGGTAAAAGCGTATAAACATTATATTACAAGGGCCAAAATCAAGTATCAGAGTTATATTTTTGCTGATACAACAAATAGATTACAACAAAGAGTGGATGGCTGATATCGCACGCAGGCGAATTTGTTCTATTTCATCCATCTCTTTAGCATCGGCGTCAGCGGAACCCTCGACCGGCTTGATCTTCTTCTTCCACAGGATGGCTTGTCGGGCATTCTGGTCTCGTTCTTGTCGCAGAACCCTGATGGTATCGGACAATTGGGCTTTCTGCTGGTTGGCTGCAGTTAGAGCCTCCTCGACCTTTTGTAACTCAACTAATAGCTCTTCTTTCTTGGCCAATAGCTGAGTGATTTCTTGATTGAGGCCGTTGATGGAGACTCCTCCTTGGCCGATGTCCTTATGCTTTTCATCGGCAATGTTTTTGAATTTAAGCTTCTCTTCCTCGCTCTTGGATTGGGCAGCCCTATCGGCAATGCAATGGGAGAGTCTCTAGTACTGGATTTGTTTGATGTCGAGGAAGGTTGCCTGGAGAAGGATTTCTGCCATATCGGCAGGGAGATGGCCTTGAATATCCTTGAACGCGATCCTTGCTGTCGATGAGTCCAAAATGAGTTGGGACGTGTCTTGTAGCAGCAATGAGAGCAATTCTTCAAGTTTGGACTTGATCTCTGCCAATAAAGCTGGGACAGAGCTCTCCTCCTCCTCATCGTCATTGGGGATGTCGACTGCAAAGGAGAACAGACTGTCCACTTGGATGAGGCCTTGGCGTTCATCTTCATTCTGAGGATTCAGGCTGAAGGAGAAGAGATTGTCTGGAGAGTCCTGGGCCTGGAAACAGAGGAGTTAAAATATGCCGATTGTAAAATTATACTATGAGCTTTAGGGTGATTGGCTTACCGTCTTGAAGCGGATCTCCTACCTAGGACTTGGCATGCTAGGTGGTCCGGCTTCATCTTGGACATCGGCGGCAGTTGCCGATGAGTGAGCCTCTGCTGGAAAAGCAGTCGACACCGCTGGTGCTGGTGGTATCATCGCTGGCGCTTCCGATATGGTGGCTGGGGCTTGTGGTGGCGATGTCACTCCCTAATCGGGAACTTCGGCCGATGGTGCCGATGCCGATGTTGTTTCCGCTACTATGGCAGGTGGAGTCATTTCCTCATCGAGAACTCCGGCTGATGGTGCCGATGCCGATGCCGCCTCCGCTGCTGTAGAGGGTGGAGCTGTCTCCTGATCGGGGGCGTCGTCCATCGGTTGGTCCGAGACCGGAGCCGATAAAAGGTTTGCCGATGACGCGCCAGTAGTTGGTTGTGCAACTGAAGCCGAGGGTTAGTCTTACTGGTGGCGCTTCGGCAGTTGATGGTGCGGTTGGAGCCGATGGCGAAGACGGGATCCAACCCGTTTTGATGAAGATTGGGGGGCATCGACAACCGAGCTTGGAAGTGCTTGTCTGCTGGAAGCAGTTGCCGATGACCACAATGCCTGAAAAATATAAAGCAAGTTATACAAAATAAAATGTTGCCGATGAAACAATATATAATCGGTATGGGTAAAGATGGATTTACTGCATGAACCCGCGTCAGGGCAACAGCAGCGGCCGATGTAGCCTTGGCTTTTGCGGGTGTTGGCGTAGGTACCTGTTGAGGCGTGAAGGCAGCCAGCGAAGGGGCTTTGTTGCTGATGATCGATACGGGGCCCATTATCCGAAGATTGAAGGGCCTGCCACTGTTGCTCGTTGTGGGGATCGGATCATCAACCTGTCAAGCGCCAAAGAGTTAAGTACCGATGACGAAAGTAAAGTAATAAAGAATGCATCGGATAGAAGACTTACTGCGTCATCGGGGATGATGTGATCGGTGTCAATCAGGTGTCGATAGTAGTGCGATGACTTGGCGAATAGCTGGCACCTCCATTCTTGCCACCAGGACTTGTACTCGTTCATGATAAAGGAGGTTGGCGACCAAGAGGACAAGTCGATGTCTGCTATATCGGCATCGGGAGGAAGGTTGACAACCTTATTCTAGTCTAGAGCACTGAAGATTGTCTGCCTTGGCTTCACTACTTTGGAGTAGCAAAGTTTGATCGGCAGTTGGCCGAATGCTAGTTGTCTCGATGCTACCGATGGGTAGTAGAACTCGTAGGATGGCGGGGCATTCTTCCCAGATCCGAAGATATTTACTGGAATAGCTCGGGGAGTGATGCTGGCCTTCATAATTGCTCGGTTCTCGGGCAGGTTCCCATCGGTCAGGTTGAATAGCAGCGGAAACTGATTGTTTTCATCAAGGTATGACCACCAGATCTGTTCTGTGGAGGAGAGTCCGTTGTAGAACTTCTGAAAAAAAGTAGCCGAAATGCTCTGTATCGGTATCGGTCCCTGGCAGCACTATGATAGCCTCTCCAAAATTGAGTGGAGGGCGAGTTGCCGATTCCTCATCCCCATATCGGTAATCTTCCGATATGTCCCTCGGGAATTGCTGGGCAAACAGATCAAACTGAAGGGCCTTGTGCATGTGTGCGTTTAGCCACATATTGACAAACCACCAGGGGCCCCCAAGATTGCCGATGGGTTCTCCTAGCAGTAGCTTCTGGGATATTGATGTAGCAAACGGTATACTGATCCGAGAAGGTACCTGCCTAAGGGAAGCCTTTTCCATCGGCAAGTAGCTCAGCAGCTGGGAGGTGCATGGTGGTCGGGCCGACGGTTTTGCCGCAGAAGATGAACTTCTCCAACCACATGTTCAGGAAAATGGCGTGTTCTCGTTGGTTTACCGATCCAGTTTTCTGGTACTCATTGATGTAACCCGTCCAACCGCCGATGTTTCGGGAGTTCACCTTGTACTCAGCTTTTCTGTTGAAAAGGGTGAAGGTATCGGCAGAGGTGATATCCAGGCCGGTCAACATGTGGACATCGGCAAGGGTTGGGGTGGCTGGTCCATGCCTAAAAAGGAAGGTGTTCATGCTATCGGACCAGAAGTATGAAGCTGCCATCAGCATATTCTCGTTCTTTTCTATATCGGCAATTGAAAGTCTGATGCACTGATCCAAGCTGCGTTCTTGCCAGTACACCTGCTGTGCCCTGGCTACTCTAAGGTACCAGTTCTTCCACCCCTTGGTGGGTTTGGGCCATGATCAGAAAGCATCTTTCCATAATCCTAAGCCAAAGCATTCGGATTTGAAGGGCACCCGGTTGGTTTCTGCGTTGATTATGAAGGTGGGGTCTGGATTGCCCATGGGGCCTAGGCAACTAAAGTTGGAACCAGCAAGCGGGATCACTATCTTGTTGTACAGTTTCTAGGGTTCGAAGAAAAGGAAGGCAAGAATCAGAAAAGGAACAGGGATAAATCCAGATTTATGCGAAAAAGAACCAGCAGGAGGTTGGATTAGGAAGAGAATAGGTCTCACCTTTGGGATGTCGACTTGGATCGCCATTGAAATGCTTGCGGTTCGTCCTTGGATTGCGGAGAGGGACTGTTGCTCGAGCTCGTGTTTTTTGGAGGCGCAGGAGGTTGAAGACGAAGGCAGGGAGGTGAAAGTGAAAATGGACTCGGGGTAAAAAGTAGTGTGGATCACGGTAACTTTTATAAGCTTACCCAGGGGCATTTTGGGGTTTCGTTTCACACTGTGCAGGAATGTGGAGAGACTCGCGGTAGATACGCGCGGTGATCGAGGTGGTCTGTAATTGTTTGTGCTACAATCGAGGGATTTTAATATTAATTTGCGGTTCCATGCGCGGGGATCGAGGAAACTGTGCATTTATCTCGAAGGTAACGGCTACAGCAACGGCTACAGTAGAGAGAATTTCGGCACGTAAAGTATCATATGCTTCGAAACTGGGGGACATGTGTTGACACCGTTTTTCAGCACGTGTCAAATGAGCTAATGATTGACTGGTCAGCGGCCGTTCTCCATTGGCATCGGGAAATCGTGAGCCAGTATTGTCGATGGGTATGTGCTGCGAGAAGACTAAGTGTGTTGCCGATGGAGGCTGGGTCCTTGTCGATAAGGTTAATTGGTGAAGTTAGGTCGTATGGGCTGTAAAGTTGCCGTTGCCGATTGCCGATGAGGAGACATTGCCGATTGCCGATAAGGAAACATTGCCGATTGCCGATGAAGAGTGATTGCCGATTGCTGATAGATTGAAGACAAGTCATCAGTGCAAGATTGCCGATGAAGAGGTGTACCGGTTGCCGATGATGGGATGTTGCCGATTGCCGATCGGGAAAGTATTGCCGACGCCGATGGACATGACTTAGCACTTGGTGGCAGCAGAAGACTACAGGTAGCCAAAGAAGGAAATCGCGGATTGAAGGGGTCTGTCGATGGAAAGTTTCCATCGAAGGAAAGGCATAAGGGAACTGGTGATTTTATACTAGTATTATTATAGTAGTTTGAGTCCGGCTCTTGCATGGGTCGTTTATTTTCCTTTAAAATAGGTGTGTTTGTTTAGGAAAATAATATTATTGTTTTAGATCCGACTCCTGCGCGAGTCAGTTTCCTTAAAATTAGGAGTTTGTTTTAGGAAGGATACGAGTCGTGTCTTTGTACAACTCTCCATGCGGGAGTATAAATATGTGCCCGAGGGCTATGAAGAAATCAATTCAATCAAAAACAAACCAATTTTAATCTTATTATACTTTTTATCGCAATTTACCTTTATTGCATTAGTTATAGCTTTTTAACGAGTTCTTCAAGTTTCGACGGGCTGCATCACCTTGATCTCCGTCAAATCCTTGCAAGTTCCGCGTGGGAGTACCTCTGAGCTTTGGCATCCGGGTGCATCGCTGTTGCCTCGTTCAGCTCTGCTCTAGTTATCCTGATCAAGCCTCAATCCCAACATCCGGGCGCATCGCCGTTGTCTGGATTGGATCTTGTTCTAATTATCGTCCTTGTCGATTAACTGGTCAAATCGACTGGCACGCCTCCGGATATCGAATTTCGGGTATAAGCCCGAGGTGTTCGCAGATCCTGACGTTTTTTGTGTCAACACATACAAGCTACCTGAAGGCAAGATACTTCCAACAATTATGGTGCAGCTAAAGGCAAATACAAGAGGTTTGGAGCACTTGAAAATTGTACCAGGTACTAATTGGAGTGCAGAGGTATGGGACCATAGCACTAGAGTTGAGAGGCATATTGTCAAATTAAATCAAAGGATTTGTACTTGTCTTGAATGGCAGCACACTGGTAAGCCATGTCAACATGTATTGGCCTTTGTAACCAGACAACGTGGAGTTGACCTTGAACAATTTGTGCATGAGTATTACTCGGTGAATAAGTTCAGAGCTGCTTATGGTAGAGAGATTGAGCCACTAACAGACAAAATGCAATGGCCAGAAGTGGAACTACCATTTGTTGTTGGTGCACCTTTACCTAAAGATCAAGTAGGAAGACGAAGGAAACTTAGACTAAAAGGATGCTTAGAAGGTGGCTACAAGAAGAAAGGTGTCAAAGATCCCACCAAAGATGAAGGTGTCATTAGAGGTGACAATGCTAATGCTCCAACCAATGCAAAGAGAAAGAAAATGATTAGAGGACCTATGACTTGCATTAGATGCGGTGAAAAAGGTTACAGGCAAGCTAGTTCCAAGTGCTCACTCAATGGGACAGCCAAAAAGAGGTAAGTATTATTTTTCTTAAACCAAAACTGGCGGCAACATGTCATTATAAATTTATTTATTTTACTTGTAGGAAGCGGAGGCAACCTAATAAGAATATTACAAAAGCTGCACCACAAGAACTCAGCACCCCACAAAGGCTAACTAGAGAAGAAATACTACGGGATAGTCCAGGAGGAGTCACTAGAAGGTAAGAAAAATTAGCACATTTACCATGCAATAAATTTTATCATACATCTAATTGTAACCATACTTATGTGCAGCCGGCTTGCGTTCCTATTAGGAGAGGGCAGCTCTTCACAAACTGACATCACTAGTCATGTGACGATGCCTACTGTGCCTACAGTAAAAAAATTGACACCAAAGAGAAAGCTGCATATTGGATGAATGATTTTATCTATGATGAGATGTATCGAAATTTTTTATTTGATTTGTGATAGAACAATTTATGGTATTGTGAGATAAACTTGTTTAGGCTACATTCGTGGATTTGTGAGATGAGCAGATGATTATTGTGCTTATTATGGTGTTATATGCCATAAAAAATTATGCTCAGATTTTTTATTGTGTTCAATATTTCAGAATTTTTATTTATGGTCAGCGCCGCCGCCGGCGGCCAACCTGCTTGCCCAGTCCGCCACTTTGCCTGGCCTGCCAGCGACGGTGGCCAACCTGCCAGACCAGACGACGGCAACACGTTTTCCTACTTGATTGCCTGGCATACGTATCCTGCATACTAGAGACCGTACAGGAACAGAGAACAAAGCCTGCATACCAGAGGCCGTAACGAACAAATGGTCACAGGGGTAAACTTATCTTTCCAAGTCATAAATACATGGAGAAATATTAAAAAACGATGAAAATATAAAATCAAATGTCTAACGTTTGGAGTGCTATTTTTATGAAGTCAATGTTTAGAGTCCTAAATATGCGAAGCGCGACGATTAGAGTCCTAAATATGCAATTTTCTCCGACCCCGACGTCCCATCTTCTCGCCGCGAGACCTCCCCCTGCATTTCGTCCGGCTCGACGTGGCCACGCGAACAACCCCGTCCTCTTCGGCGACCACCTCGGCTCCGCACACGGCTCCTCCCGCGCCCAGCTCAACCTTCCGCTGCACCCGCCATCCAGGGCAGTCGGAGGTCCACATCAACGCCGCACACCATGTGTTCACTGAAATACCTTTGAGGTAAGATATGGTGCAGTTTTGTCTTTGTTGAGGATTTCTCAGTTTATTTCGAACGGGTCTAAATGTTTCATTGCAATTGAGTAGAACTATACAGAGAGCTTCGATTATTAGGCATTAGTGAATCCAAGGATTTCTCACTTTATTTCAAACGGATCTAGTTGTTCCATTTCCTTGCATTTCAGTCAGAACTACAGTGACAGCTTGGTTTATTACGTAAGTGCAAAGAACCTATTCTTGCCTCTACAGGGATTGATGTTTCGGCTAATCTCTTCAACATATTGATGACTGTAGGCTTGTCCATACTTAGGTGCCTTCATACTTTCGAAATAGTTTATTTGGACTTTATTAGACTCAAGTTATTTATTAATTTTCTAAATTATATTCAATATGACTGACCATATTTATAGCTTCTGAACTTTGTATGCCTGAATTCGAACATTGCAAGATAGCTAAAAGCCTCATATTGTGTATTGGTATGATAAGACCAAATGTTCCTATCTCCTACAGAATGCCTTATGTATGTACTCGATATCTGGAGTTCATTTAGTCTTTTTACCTGCAATTTATCAACTCTGAACTGGTCTACTAATTATTTACTCCAGTTTGATATCAATCCTTTATAGACCTATTGTGTGCTGCAGTAGTTCTTTTCTTATGTTAGATTAGGACCCTGCTTGGGAAAAGAGGGGTTTAGCAGCTTGGCGATTATGTTATTGATAACATTGATATAGGATATTCTCTAGCATATTACAGAGTACGCCGGCTAAACAAAATTAAATGGTGCCGCAGATTTTCTTTTGGATGGAATCGCTGAACTCTCTTGCTGAACTTGATTGCTAAAGCTTACAGTACTTCTGAAGCCAGGAATCTAGAACCCTCCTGCCAGACAAGGTGCATCGTTCCCTCTCCTCCATTGCTATGTTACATAAAGAAATGTACAGACGGCTGAAACCTTCATGGCTAAGTTGCAGAGTCATGGGTTGCCTGTTGATGCTCATTCTTTCAATGAAATCATGAAGCTCTATGTTGGAACCTTTCGGTATGAGAAGGTACTTTGTGTATTTTTCAAGCATTACTTTGTGCTTTTAAATTTGCAAATGAACACATACACTATACTTGTTTTTTTAGAATACATAAATTTCCTAATGAGGAATACATTGTTACCTAATGAATGACATTTAAATTGCCTGAGAAAATGTAATCCACTACAACATTACCAACATCAACTTGCCCATCACCAATAGAGGCTGTCAGTCACCGGCTATCAACGTTAGCACAAGCGACGATGAGGACATGTATGTTTAGATGATAGATTCTTAGTTAAAGATGTATCCTGGGGTAATTTTGTCTTTGCACGCATACACACCCATTCATTGCGAACAGATTATCCAATGCACTGCACGGATGGAAGCCTCTAGAAGAGAGCCTTATCTGTCACAAAAAACAAAAGAAGTTGGCCTTATCAGAAGCCCTTGTATTAATTCTCTCACTTATCTCCCTTACCATGTGCTCGCTAGAGACCCCCTCCACCTTCGTCTCCGCCATGGTGGACAGTGAGGATGTTAGCGTAATGCGTATCTACGGCTCTGACCCCTGCACTGTTTGCTCCTATCGTCCTAGCACACACTCGTATCTTGTTTCTAATAGTATTTGAGCGATTTGTTGCTTGTCTGATGTCCTGTGATGGGTGATTCCATTCATGTGTGCGTGCTCAGCTTAGGTATTGGCATTTGATGCAGGATATGCTGACAGCAAGGTCGAGTGGAAGCAGAGCAAGGGGAATGTGTTGAACGAGCTGCTTGAGCTCAGGAGCTGCTCTAGACTCTTCTTCGAGGTATAGATCTTCTACTCTGCTTCCACCTGACATGGTGAAAATTTTGTTACAATTGACATGATGCTGGTTGCTTGCTTGGTGCCTGAACAAGCTGTGTAAATTTGCATGTCTTACAGTGTGTAATGGCGCAAAGCAGCCAGGTTCATAGTTGAAAGCCGTCTTAGACTGTGTTTTCCCCCGCGGTCCACAAAAGAATGGAATTATAAGTTGTGCCAGTCAAGCTAGTTTAAGTTGAACCAAATTTATAATGAATAATACTAATATTAGGTAAAGCACAACACTGGATAGTGAGCACAGATCACTGAATACAACTATAGGCTGCTAATCGGTGTCCATTTTGCACATAGAAATAAGTAAAAACAATATTGTAGATAGTTAGTAAGTAGGAGAAACACAGTTATAGATTAACACCCATGTCTATTAGAACCATGCAAAAGTTAATGGTCTGATCAGTCCCATATAGGATTAAAATACATGAACCTATGCATTCATTTTATTGTGTTAGCATCCATCTGCTGAATACTTAAGTTGAAAAAAAAATCCATTACATATGTAACCAATTGACAATCTGATATCCAATCACCTTTCTGTTCTAGGATAAATTGTGCTAAATAATGATTTCATAGATGAGTGATTTGCCTAAAATGGCAGCACATAGACGACAACTTGTAATGTACAGAAATTTCACATACGCGTACTCTGAAATGACATACTTGCTTTCTTAAAACCAATAACTCAATCAAAATACTGGTAAAGACCTTGATTAGCTTCAGGCTATGTTTGGGTTTTGCTCACATTGCCTTCTTGCTTGTTCACATTAGGAAGCTTATTAAGGGTTCAAAAGTTCATGCATGTTTTTTAGTTTCTGTTTACGTGATTTAAAAACTTGAACACATGTAGCACTAGATGTCTTTTTATACATGATTTATCCAAAATTGAACTATTATGGGTGCATACCTATTACAAAAAAATAGATTAGCCTTGAGTCGTCGTCTCTAAGAAGTTCTGTTTCGATGCATTTCTTTGAACTAAATGGTGGACACTAGTGATGATATTGAATTGATTAATGTGTCTCCATTTCATGGTTTGCTCTTTTTTGGCAATATTGATTCATCTTGTACCTAGATGACGCATCAATGTGTGAGTCATGGGGGGCGCTGTGGGCTACAAATAACATAGACACCGTACTTGCTTTTTAAAATAGAAAAATGGCTATTCAACATGACATTATTGCCTAATGCATGACACTTAAATTGCTTTAAAAATATAGCCTTTTTTGCAACTGACTGCTGCTATGTTTGGCTGCAAATTGAAACTAGACAATGTTGTACGTATAACTGCATTAAACTAGATTATATTGTGGTTGTGAGGATTTTGTATGTTTTTTTTCATGTCTCAGTTCTCGCAGACTTTTTGTTGCAAGTCTTTGCTGCATGCACTTGCAGCAGCCTGAAGATCAACTTTTTCACTTTGCTTTTTTTGTTGATTGGTTACTCTAGTTTTATTCGCTGGTCACAGCGGCTACAGCCTCAACTAGGCCAACCAGTTTGTATTCAACCTCCTTACAGTGAGTAGTCTTACTCCACCTGAACGAATGAATAAATGGTTCTTCGATTTGCATGAAATCTGAATTTCTTCCTTGGCTTGGAATGGAAGGTATACTTGCTGCCGGGCGAGCAAGATTTTTGCTTCCGTTTCTACTTTTTCATGAGGCTCATCTCAATGACTTAGCAGGGATAGAGGCAGTACACCATGCAGTTGCGACAAGTTAGTCCATTGGCTGCCACTTTCTGAATAAGTATCGTGGGGTGACTGTTCTGCTGTAGGGAAGCAATGGTCAGGAACAACAGCAACAACATGTCATCCTAGTCCACCGAGGAGCAAAGCATTCATCTAGTGAATACAAATACATATATTTCTACAGTTTGTAGTCCGTAGGTGTGAACACTGATGCCAATATGTTTGCAGTCCCTAGATATGTTATAATAGCATAATGATTCAGGTGTTAGTGCTGCTCCGTCACCAGACTCACCACCCCTACTCTTCCTGATGCATGATCATAGTGGATTACTTTTATTCTTGCTTCTGTAGTATGTTGATCCGTCCTTTTTTCCGTGATGGCCATGACTTTTATGAATCTAGTGTTCTAACCAGCCCCATTTTAGCATCTTCTTATTTTCTTAGACAATTTAAGTGTCATTCGTTAGGCAACAGTGTGTTCCTAAATAGGCAATTTAGCATATTCTTAGTAGTAAAAAAAGGCCAACCCTTTTTGTTGCTCATATGCTTGCTTAATAACTCTACTTTTTTCCCCTCACCCTTCATTTGTGGGCCTGCACAAGCTTTTGTATGAATCCTATGGAGACCACCCATTCTTCTTGTTCACTTTTCACTCCTTTTCTTGGGTTTTGTCTAAAATTTGTGTGGGGTAGTTTCATTCCATTACTTACACCTTTTTTTTTTTCCTTGTGTCCATTGCAGAAAAAGGTACGCTCAGCACTGCTGGCTCAAACACTATTGTTAGCCAGTCCTACTCTGGTTCACATAGCTTCTCGCAATATTGTTTTTGAACAAGTTTTAGAAGGTGCAGCTACTGCATCACAGCGTGTGAGCAGTTCCAAGCGTCCAAGGGCAATTCTCGGTTAGTTCATATTTTTCTTCCATTATTCTTCTACTATATATCTGTACCAAACCAATTCTTCTTTTAGTATCAAGTATTTTTTTTATGTTTTCATTAAGCAGTTTTGACGGGCGGGCTGGCACACCAACTTGATTACGACATGGTCTGGGAGGATGAAACCCAAGGTTAATCTACAAAAGATCTTTTGTTTTGCCTTGTGTTAGTTCTGTCCATGAATTTGTGTCATACGCCTCCTGTACGGGCTAGGCGAGCCCTAGGGAGCAGGCCCAGGCGGTCGGACAGGAGGTCCAGGCGGCACCAGAGGGGTCCCAGGCGGCCCAGCAGGGCCTGGCCGCACCAGCAGCACCCCGTAGGGGGGCTACGGCGCACGCGGCGCAGCGCGCTCGCGCGAGCAAAGGGGCGCGTCGGCAGGAGGCCGCGCTCCCTTCTCCCTTCTATATACGAGTCCTTCTCTATTTCCATAAGAATAGGGGAGTTATTATTAGAATAATAATAGGTAGAGTTTGTTAGGAAAAGGATAAAGAGTTTAGGAAAGAGGAGTTCCAATCTATAAGGAAACCTCTCGTAAGTTGCTTGGGAGTCAAGTCCATTAGGGACTATAAATATAAGGGGATGTAATCTATTTGCAATCAAGAAATAACAGAGCATAGCTCTTTCTCCTCTTCTCCTGCGCCTCCTCTCTCCCTGCCTCACGCCGCCCCCTGCCCTGCACCTCCCCTGCGCCAGCCACCCTGCCCTAGCAGCCGCCCAGCACCCCCATACACCCTTTGGGTGTATTACAATTTGTTTCGGTGTTGCAGCAACTAGTGATCAAGGAGATGAAGCTGATGCTGATGGAGTGCAGCTACCAGCCACCCAAGCTGATGGTGTGTTATCAGACTGCCTACAGTACCCGTTCTAGTCTGTTTTGCAGTTTGATATTCATTCATCTGTGTTGTTTTAGTAAATCGAGCTGGACATGATAACCATGTGGCCTCAGGGGTTGCTGATGAAAATGAAGGATCAGGTAATGCCCTACATCATTCAGTACAACTTTTTGGTATTTCAGTCCTCAATTTTTTGTATCAGTGTTACTGTATTTCGGTTTTAGTCACTGTTTTCATACAACTTCCCCGGTGCTCCTCTAATTTGCCCCACTTCTGTTTGTGCAATTTGAAGTTATGTGATGTATTGATGTGATGTTCTTTTTGCAGACTTTGCCTCTTGATTGATATACTGAATGATACCTAATATATTGTTTTGATCCATAGGTTTTCATGACAAAATATTATTTCTTTGCTGAGGGATAAAGAATGATGTTGCAGCTAGAGATAATTGTACAATATCATTACAAAATGTGTAGTAAGCAGTAGGAACATGTAGGAATCAGACTTGCTTATGCACTCAGCAATAGGAATTGTATTACTATTTTTTGTGAATTGATTTGCTTAAGCAAAACAACTGAATTGTTTATGCAAAAGAACTAAATTGATTATCATTTTGGTCAAATCTGCTTCTAGTAACAAATTTGATATCAGATGATGCAAAACAACTGAACTGATTTAAAGGGACAAAGGTTCGCGTTTGGTTCTTTTTTAGTGATGATTTTGTGTAATTTTTGGTGCCTAAAGCTAATATGTGTAGTACTTTTATGTGTAATTGGCATTTGGACCTAGGCCGCGAGCCAACAAATCAGCTTGAAAACAGCCGGAAAGCTTATCTTGTGTGCCAACAAGTAGTAATTAGCATCCTTGCCGAAAATAGTAATACAATAATAGAACTTTTTACCAAAATAGACTGCGTGCGGGAAGGCAAACGCATGCACGTGCGTGCGTTAGTCGCCTCCATCTTTAAAAATTATAGTAAATAAAAAATTCATAAAATAGAAAATTCAATTTTTTTTAGACTCCACGTGAGTAGATTTACACATTGAATATATAATATATAATATGATAGACTTTAGTACAAAGTTTTTGCTACGAAGGTTTTGTCTTTTTCTTTTTTATTTATTTGGCAAAATCTTTAAAAAATCATAGTAAAACCCAAAAGAGTCAAAAAATAGAATCTAATTCTGTTAGACTCCACATCAGCATATCTACACAGTAAATATATAATATGGTATGCTTTAGTACAAAATTTTTTTTGTGGATTTAGATCTATACTTTTCTGTAATTAATTGAAATAATTCATAGCTGCAGCTTCTATAATTATTTTGTTGGACTAAACCATACCATATTATATATTCATTGTGTAGATATACTCATGTAGAGTCAAAAAAATTGAATTGTCTGTTTTATATTTTTTTTTGATTTACTATGATTTTTTAAAGATTCAGCCAAATAACTAAAAAAAAGAAAAGGATAAACCCTTCAAAGAAAAAACTTTATAGTAAAGCATACTATATTATATATTTAATGTGTGGGTCTACTCACGTGGTCTAACAAAGTTAGATTTTCCATTTTACGATATTTTTATTATTTACTATGACTTTTTAAAGATCCCGTCAAAATAAATAAATAAAAAGAAAAAAATAAACCACTATCACTTTAGCAAAACCACCTTTTACTATAGCAAAACTACATTCAAAACTGCTCCAGAAAGATAAAATCCATGATTTGAAAAGTTGATGGAGGTGATTTGTCTGATTTTGTAATTGAGGGAGAAACAATGGACTTTCGTGGAAGTTCGGGGGAGCAAAAGTGGGCTTTTTCTAAAGCAGTATACTGGTTGCACGGTGGGCTAGCTATCTAGCAGTCACTATTATGGTTGCTTTGTTGACCTTCAAATTTTTGTTTCTGGCAACGGGGTCGAAGCACTGGGCTGTGTCCCTGTATATAGGGATTTCACAAAGACAACAATCCCGAAATGAAAGGTGGAAATATCTGTGTTGCACTCTTAAGACAAAATGGTGCCGCTAGCACCTAAAGTGCGGCCTCTGGTTGCGTGTGAAGGCAGCTTCCAGCCGTCCGATTCAAACACACTCGTATCCTGCATCTTTAAAAAAAGAATAACATGTAATTTAGAATGGAGGGAGTGCTGTAGAAAAAAATAATAGATTAGACAGAGATTTATTAGGTATATATAGAGAGAGATTCAATAATTGAATTGAGATGAGACTGTTTCCAATAGGAAAGTCTAATTTCCTCCCTCATTTTTGATTGCTTCTGTTTTTTCTACCCAAACTATAAAATTAGAAATCTTCCCTTCTTCAACTTTAAAATATGTTCATTTTACCTCTTGACCTTTAAAATCTGTTCATTTTACCTCTTGACCGGTTTTGGATAGTGATTTTGCTAGTTTTATCTTTTTTTTTTGTTTTTTTTTGGCAATTTTTTTTAATAAAATAGAAAATACAAACTATTTTTTAACTCCACATGAGTAGATCTATGTAGTGAACATATAATATGATAAAGTTTAGTACAAAGTTTTTCAATTAATTATAAAAAAGTATAGATTTAAAACTATAATAAAAACTTTTTATCAAAATATATCATATTATATATTCACTATATAGATCTACTCATATGAAGTCCAAAAAATTAGAATTTGTATTTTATGATTTTTTTATTTTTTAGTCAAAATAAATAAAATAAGAAAAAAAATACAAAACCGCTATTATTAGAGCAAAATCACTGTCGAAAATAGGTAGGAGGTAAAACGAACTGGTTTACAAAGTTAAAGGAGGGGAGATTCATTGTTTAGAGAGCAAAAAGAATACAGTCCAAAGTTGAGAATGAAAATTTGGACTTTTTCGTTTCGAATATGTTTGGGTTACAGTGCAGTTGAGATGAGTCCCACGGCCCTCGGCCCACCTAAGCCTTGTCAATGACAGTACTATGACACAGCACCAGACAAAGTAGGAGCACCCAGACGGTAACAGGGATCTGAGCCTGAGGGATAGCCCGATAGGAATGATGGGAGACGATTAAAATCTCTCCTGTTGAGGAGCACAGGAACATCTGCTGGTTGTGAATCTGCTTGTGACGGGACATACAAAAATGTCACCATTTTCTTTTTGTGGCTGGGAGCTAGAATGATCTTGATTGACCGAAGCGGCGATCTCTGCCCTGGAAGGAGCGCAACGCTTCGAGGTACTCAGCCTCCCCAAAATCCGGCCACATCTTGTCGGTGAAGAAGAGCTCCGAGTAGGCCGACTGCCACAGCAGGAAGTTGCTGAGCCTCATCTCGCCGCTGGTCCTGATGACGAGGTCAGGGCAGTCGAAGTCGCCGGCGGCGCTCGTGGCGAGTTTGGCGGCGACGTGCGACTCGTCGATGTCGTCCGGGCTGAGCTGGGTCGCCTGCGCCTCCCGGGCGAGCTCCCGGCACGCCTGGACCACGTCCCATCTCCCGCTGTAGCAGATCGCCAGCATCACGTGCAGCTCCGCGTTGTGGCGCGTGGCCTCGTCGGCCTGCGCCGCCGCGCTCCGCAGAGACGCTGGCATCTTCGTGGTGTCGCCGATGACCTGCAGCCGGACACCCTGCCTGAACGGCCGGAATATCATATTTATTCATATGGTTTCTTTATTAGTGTGTGGTGCTATGAAAAAGAAAGAAGTGTACGTTGTTCTACGTCGACGAACGTACGACGACCTCACGCACCTGGAGAGCTTGTGGATGTTGTCGCCGATGAGCCACTCGGACAGACCCATCATGTAGTCCACCTCGGCCTTGGGGCGGCTCAGGTTCTCGCGGGAGCAGACGAAGGCGGTGAGCGCGCGGATGCCCCAGGAGCGCGACAGCCCCACGATCCGCTCCAGGTTGCGGCCCCCGGCCTTGTGGCCGTCCGCGGGCGTCAGCCCCCGCGCGCGCGCCCACCGGGTGTTGCCGTCCATCACCACTGCGACGTGCCGCGGCAGCGACTCCGGCCGCAGCATCGTCCCGCTCTGGAGGACCGCCTCGGCGGCCGCGCGGTCCTCGCCAACGCCGCCCGTCGTGTTGGCCTCGGCCCGCGCGCGTGGAGGCAGCAGGCGCGCGCGCCGGGAGCGACCCGGCGGCGGGGCTGCTGCTGCTAGCCCATGGCCGGTGGTAGTAGTAGCAGACGAAGAGTGTGAGAGCAGCATATTATGCGTATTCGATGGATGGGTCTTTGCAGTTGGCTCTCTCTGCCCGTGCAAAACAAGCTAGCTATCCATCCATGGAAGATGGAACGAACTTATAGCTAGGGTCGGTCGGCTGCACTGCACACGCAACCTTGCTCTTGACTATCTATCCATGGAACTTGGAACCAACTTTTATTTGCCGTCGTCTCCCGATCACGGCTGGTGGCGTGTCGACGCCACGGCATCCTGCAAGCCTTCGTCGACGCAGTTTAAACAGTCTTCTCTCTGTACCAAAGGAAACAAAAACAGTATTCTCTTCTTTTGGAGCGCAGAGGGGACGGACAGTCTTTTGATGTCTGGGACGAACGTGTCGGGTGACAGATGGCAAAGCACAATCCAGAGAAGGCAAAAGGAGGTCTGCATCGCACAGTATCGTGAGAGTACGGAATACCGTATACGTGAGCGGTTAAGTCTCTACGACTAACGATCGGCAGAAATGGACCGTTTTGAGTTTTCTAAATAGTTTTCTTCTATTATATATCTAGACAAAGTCCATCTTTATAATTACAAATTAATGTCTATGTGTTTTGAAAATCTGGATTTAGAAAACAAATTCGACAGCAAAGTTACTTGTAGCGTTGAGGAAAGCAAATGAACTTAAATCTCTACTAAGAATAATTTAATGATCTGCTAGTATAATAATTTAATGTTTTGCTATATATAAGCAAATAGAACGAATAAATATGGATACTACACGTGTCCTCTTAATGGACAACGGTTAAAATTGGTCCAAGCAAACAGCATCTTAGAGGGATCCAAATAGACACTGCTCTCGTCTAGACCTGGCTGGCTCATAATGCAAGCCTCGAGTTAAATTATGTCTCTTGTCATTGCTTCCTTCTGTACGTACGACCTCACTCCGTGTGGTCTGAATGGCAAGATCGCGAAAGATGTATGCTCCGTGGCCATTTTTGTTGTTGTCCGTGGCCACAAGAACAGTTTCTTGCACTACATCACATATGCTCGAGGAGCTATATATCTCCAGACTGCTAGCTCTCATTTACCTTTATTATTACTAGAACATTAGGCGCCCTTTGGGCGCCCTATCTTGACTATTTGATAAGTTTTTAAGGACCAAAATATTTGGCCAAATTTATAACATTAGTTTTCTTGTTTTAGAAAAGATTTTTGTAGAATAAAAAATATATCAAAGCACAAATGTCATCAGACATCTTTGAAGACATGCATCAGGCATCACTTGCAAAGGTCATTACACCTTATGTAAAAAAAAAGGTAATTGTACAAGTCTCATATTAGTTTGGGGTTACATTCGGAAAAAGAAACATGTATCTAAGTAGGAAGTACATATGCAACCGTAATGAACTTCAAAAAAGTTATTGAATTTGGTACAAAATAGGAAAAGACTAATAATCAACTGTGCTTTTTTCCAAAAAAATCATAGAAAAAATAAATAGTATTATCAGAAGATTCTGGTGGACAAGTGTTCAAGAAGAATCTGAAACCACTCCTATTGCCTACTGCTCTTGGGAGGATATCTGCAAACCCAAAGATCAAGGAGGACTCGGTATAAGGACCTAGGAACAGTCAACAAAAGCCTCCTCACCCGTCCCGCCTGGAATATTGCCAACAACAAGAACACTCTCCAGCTCTCTGCAGTCATCAAAGCTAAATATTACCCTAAATCCACCTTCTGGACTTCTACTAATACAAAACCAAAATCCATATTTTGGTCATCTATTATGCAGGTCAAAAGTCACATCATTGAAAACGACAGCTACCAGATCCATGCAGGTAACTATTCTCTTTGGTCTTCCCCATGGTGCTCCATTTGGACTAACATTCTTCATGATTACCTAATCCTACCAATCCAAAATGATCCACTACCTGCTAAAGTTTCTCACCTTTGGATTCAGGATTCAAAAAACTGGAACCATGACTTGATCAACACCACTTTCACTGAACCAGCTGCTAATGCTATTATACAAACTCCTGTGGTAAATTGCAACAGCGATGATATCCTGAGATGGCAGCCATCTAAGAAAGGTCCATGTACCTCCAAAGAGGCATACAACTACCTATCTAAATTGCAGGTACACCATCTCCCTGACACCGGACCCAGAAGTATCACCCAGCAAGCAAGCAACATCCTACAAAAGGTATGGAAACACAAAAACCTCCCGCCTATTCTCAAAACCTTTACCTGGAGACTTATCAGACGTGCTCTAGCCACTGGACAAAGAGCAGGTACTTACTCCAACAACATAGATATCCACTGCGCCTATTGTGGGGAAGTAGAAAATGATCAACACCTTTTCTTTCACTGCAGTATTTCTCAACAAGTTTGGTCCACCTTTGAAACTCTGATTATTTCTAATACTACTCCTAATGAGAATGATGGCGTACAAAATACCATTCATATGCTTGCCCCTAACAACCCTTCCAATGAGTTCATATGCACCTTCATATTTACTCTATGGTACATTTGGAAGGCACACAATGACCACAGGTTCCAGAGAAAGACTTGGACTCCATCCCAGGTCCACCATGCAGCCAAGGCGCACATGAACAACCACCTAATGGCGTCTCAGCAACACCAACAAAGTGTCCCTCAAGGGACACCACAGATGATGACACACACTGCCGGAAATACTGATTCTCATGCAGGTATCAGCCTTCAAAACAGGGACACACTACCCAATCTGATACAAGGCATTAAATGCTTTGTGGATGCCTCAACGGCTCCGGACATCACAACCAACCAGCAAAGACAGGCAGGAATAGGTATCTTTTTTGAAAATTTGCAGGAGAATTATATATATATATATATATATTAATGCAGTGATGATGCAATCCCACTCGGTGATCATGCATGGTGGAGTCAGCGGCACTAGCCTTAGCGGCCAAGATTGCAGCTGCTCTTAACTACACCAATGTTTCCTTCCTCTCTAATAACAGTCAGCTGGTGGACTTTATGTGCTCCCTTCAATGCATAAACCCACCACACTGGAGAATGAAGGTTTACACTCAGGAATTCTTTAGTTCCACAGTTCCTGCGACTTACAGGATCTACAAGATTAACAGATCTACCAACACAAAAGCAGATGCTCTGGCCAAGCAAGCGGCCACAACACATCAGTCCAATCACCAACCGCTGCATATGGCGTGTTCTCTTAATGCTCATGATTCCCAGTGCCCTCTACAGATGGCTTTGAATTCTTGTAATCTTCATGATGTAAGAATCCTAACAACCCTATGCTGCTAATCAATAAAACTTAAGCTTTCATAAAAAAAAAGAGTGTGCCTGAATTAATGCCTGGTGCACAAGGTTGCCGGCCTCCTTCTCCAAGCGTGCATGGTCCTGACAGTGACCGGGACCGTCGTCTTCTGCAGCAGTCGCTGAGCGGGTAGTCATCGCCGTCGACGGTGTGGTGGGCTAGTGGCCATAGCTGTCTACAGTCCGATCCACTCCTAGTTACCATCAGATATCACAGTTGCTTGTTTGGATAGTATACTACTATAGGAGATTGATCTGAATATGGTAGCCGCTGCGCAGCTGCGCTTACATCTTGTATTGTAAGGCTAGCTAACTAGATTTATTGAATTGCTGTTGCTAATTCGTTGAACGATGACATGGCAGTATGGCACTTGCCTCCAGAACACCACTGCTGTCTCGGGGCCTATTTCAGGCCATTATTGGAGTGAAAGAGGACTGATCGTTGTCCATTCTGACAAGTAATCGTGGATCAAGATAAGCTTAACTGGCTGAGCTCCCCAACGAGCTTCGAGAGTTTGTTTGTTGAGGGTGATTAGGCAGTGCAGGAAGAAGAAAAGGGATTATTCTAACGTTTCTAAGTGCGGGGGCCTTGTGGGCGCTATGGAAATCAAGAAATGACTCGGTCTTCGACTGTTACAGGATTGATTAAGCAGCGCCGCCCTAGTAGCCTTCGTGGCGGTCACAAAGTTTGCCCGCCACGAATATTCGCGGGTAGGCGTGCTGTCCGGCCACCTAGGCATCCGCCGCGGTAAATCAGTATTAACCATGGCGGGTGTTTTAGGAAGTCCACCATGTAAAATGCATTTACCGCGACGGGTGATCTAAAGAGTTCGCCGCGGTAAATACCTCATTTACCACGGTGGAAAATTTATGTCGTCTGCCGCGGTAAAACCTGTACCATAAATACACAGTATCGCCCCCTTCTTTCCCATGACTCTTCCTTCTCCCAAAAATTTTGTGGGGAGAGGTTTTGTCCTAAAGATTGACCATACATTTTATATGAGTTTTTAGAGTTTGAACTAAGGAGGAGGATACTACAAGAGGTACGTAAAGACTCTCATCATATCTTTCCATCACCTAGCTTTCTCTAGATGTAAATCTAGATCTAGATCTAGATACATTTAATTTCATGGAGAGAGAAAGTTTATGTTTCTTTAGCTCTAGATTCATCATGGATGCTTGAAAGCTCTCTCATCATTGTTGCATTCTCTTTTGCATGATTCTTTAGCTCTAGATTTATTATGGATGCATGAAAGCTATCTCCCATCGTCATTGACTCTCTTTTTCATGATTTTGGACTTTAAATCATCAAAAAAATCTAATTCTTATTATTTGATTCTTGTGGTGTATACGAAGGACCGAGAATGATGACCAAAGGGGGGAGGTGAATGGGGGCATCAAATTTCATTTGGAAATGTACGAGCAACTCTTCCCAAAACACAAACCCAGTTGATGGATGCTCAACCGCCCAGGAGCAATGCGAGCGGGGATTCAGACGAAATCGAAGAAAAAGAAACTCAACGACAGTTGAGAAAAATGCACCAAAACAGCGAGAACAAGCTTAGAACAAGGCGTCGGACGCACCGACACGCATCGTCCGATACCAGTATAGTAAGGTTGAAAGGACCTTGATGTCGCTCAGCAGGACTAGAGGGGGGGGGTGAATAGGCCTGTTTAAAAATTATCTGCAGAACTTATTAGATTACAGGCCCGGCAGTGCCGCTCTGGAGCCCGACACTGCTGCTCTGCCCGACACTGCTGCTCTCTACCCGACAGTGCTGGACAGTGAGACAGATATGTATATAATTCAAAAACTAACCAACAAATCGAAATTCTACTTGAATGGAAACCTTCCTAGGATAGTATAGAACCTTGTTTATCTCCTTGGTGTGGGTCCATGGATCCACGTGCTTCGCTTGTGAGCCGTTGAGAGGAAACACAGAGTGATCCAATGGATGGATTCTAGTCTAGAGTGCCTCTCTTGGATCATGGTCGAGAGGAGAGAGCATGGTGGTCCCATATGGCTCTCCTTTGCTCCATTTGTTCATTCCTGCACTCAAACACTCATGGACATGTGGAACTAGTTATTTGATAAAGAATGTTCATGATGTGTTTGTTTTATCCTTGATCCTTGGATTAGTGGCACCATTTTAGCTATGTAAAAGATGGTCATAATTTGTGCCAACACAGGGTGTGTCTGTGCCCCGCGCACGGGCCCTGTAACGTAGAACGTTGCCCGTGCGGTGTGTGACGCGTGGGGGGGGGGGGGGGCGTGTGTGTGTGGGCTGGGCCGCTCCGCTCGCACGTCCGTTCTATGATAGAACGTTCGTGCGGTAGCAGATCCCATAATTTAAAGGCGATCCAAACAGAACCTTGGCACTATCGACCACCAAAATGTTGTTCCGCATTTCTTTTTTTCGAAAGTGTGCTTATGCACGTACTGCTTTAAGGGGAAAGAGAGTTAGTTCAACAACAACCGTCGGCCGAGGGTGAGCTGCCAGCCGACACGACTAACAAAGGTTACACAAGAACAAGGAGCACCGGCTCGAACGGTGGCGCTAAGCTGCTGCGCTAAGAGAAGTAAACTATTCCGCTAGGGTGGTGCGGGGGGCTGGGGAGGTGCCTATGGTGCAAGAGCCGCCAGCACCGAGAGGTCGCGGTAGCCGGCGGTAATCCAAGAGTCAAACTCTTTGCGGATGTGCATCATCAGTTGAGCTGTAGTGGTGGCCAGGTTGTCGAAGGTGCGGCGTGCAGCGATTACGTTCCTTTCAAACCTCCCACGAGACCAAAGGAACAGGAACAGCCGAGTCGAAGCCCTGGCCGGTGCTGGGATGGCAGTCCGAGCGCGCAGCCACCAGCCCTTCTTGTTCCGCATTTCACAAGCAGCGCTTGATGTTGTCTATTGAAGCGAGTACGTAAATGACGATTGATAGTGACACATTGTACACATATATACCTAATAATTCATTTGCAGAAGTCGCTTTCGCACACAAGAATATAAGGTTTACACGCGATCGAGGTGCCGTGGATTATTATTTACAAAACAAGTGTACTGTACACGTAATAGCAGGAAGAAGAAAAAAGTTTGACTCGATCATATCTATGCTGGCTATTTTTTTGAATTAAAACAAAAAAAAGGAAGGAAAAAAATACAGTTCATCATGTCGTCACATTAGTGGGAAGGAGGGGCGGATGGCGATGCCACAGAGCCCCTCCGGCTTGCCGTCGACGTCCTTCCCCATCTTGATGTACCCGCCGTCGCCCCAGCTCTCCCCCCATGAGTTCTTGATGATCCAGTACTTGTCCTCCGCCTGCTGGCCGTAGCCTACGACGGTGACGCCATGGTTGAGGTTGGTCCCGCAGGGCCCGTTGTAGACGCCCTTCTTGTAGTGCTGGAAGTTGTCCCCGCCGGCCTCGATGGACACGGCCACGGGCTGCCCCGCCACGGCGTTGGCCAGCGACGCCTCGCTCCGGGTGGCCACTCGCCGGAGCCCGGCGATGCTAACGGCGTTGTGGGAGAGCTTGGGCCTGTTGCAGGCGTCCGTGGTGCCCGTGTACGGGTAGTCGTCCTCCGTGGTGAGCCCGCCGTTGGAGGTGATCCACCGCAGCGCGCGGTAGCTGATGCCGCCGTCGCAGCCTTCGTCCAGCGTGTCGCAGTCCACCAGCTCCTGCTCCGACAGGGACACCAGCTTCCCCGTCCTGATCTGGTAGATCCCTTCAACCACCGCCACCGTCGAGAAGGCCCAGCACGACCCTGCACATGCATGCAGGTGAAAGCATGTGGTTAGTGTTAGGGACAGACAGGTGCATCAGAGCAATAATTGGTGCCAAATGGCCGGCACAGGTGCAAGGACGGAATGACATGATGATGCTCTTTAATTACGGATTCTGCTTATATATATATATATATACATACCACATCGCCCTTGGTTCTTCACCGCCGTCACGGCGCCGCTGGCACGCCAGTCGACGCTCGCCGGAGCGCCGGTGGACAGGTTCACGTACGCCGGCAGCTGGCCCGGCGCGCCCCCGACGGCGTCAACCGGCCCCGCGCGCGTGGTGATGATCACCGCCGCGTCCTCGTCCGCAGGCAGCTGCGCCGGCGGGGGCGCCGTGTACATGGCCATGAACTCCTGGTTGGTGAGGTCGGTGTAGGCCGTCTCGCCGAGCTCGTACGTGAGCCCCGCGGCCCCGGCCTCGGCGTTCGTCGCCTCGATGTACGCCATGTTGCGCGCGTACACCCGGAACCGCCACCGCTCCTCGGCGACCGTGGCGTAGGACTTGCTGTACGCCGCCTTCCACCGCTGGAACCGCTCTACCATCGGCCGGCGGCTGTCGTCGCTGCTGCTGCTCCCCATGTCGCCGGCGTACGGTCTGTGGGCCGTCGCCGACGAGCAGCTGTGGTGGAAGACCGCGAGAAGGAGGAGGAGGACCACGCATGGCAGCGACCGCTTGGAGGAGGACGCCATGGATGATCGGGACTGGTGGTTTGGTCTACGCTAGCTATTGGTAACAGCTAGGATGAGACAAATGATTGATCGAGCTGGTGCACACACACACACACACACACACACACACACACACACACATATATATATATATATATATATATATATATATATATATACGAGTGGTGCTGAGATGGATATACGTACACAACTGTGATTGGAGAGGGCCTCAAGTCAAGTCTTGATGCACCTCGGCCAGCTAATGCTGGCTGACAAATTAAGCTAGCCAGTCAGACATACACACGACACACCCGAGTTCAATCTTGTAATAATGCTAGCTAGCTCCGGAGATTATTGGTGGTGCAAATCACCTCTTCGATGGGATCATGAAAACCCCAATAATAGAAAAGCATACCTAGAAGTTTGATATTTTTCTAAATGATGCATATCCATGGTACATTTATAGATACATTAATTGTCACATCATTTTGAGATTCAAACTCTAACTAGAAAAATCATACGAAAAGATCAAATTTCAAATGCATATGCACTACAAGATAGATTTTTTCTTATGATTGTTTATACAATGCTTTTAATTCTTATTTTTTTACAATATATACATTTATAGGTGCACATCCTTTTTTTATATTTGTTCTATATGTGATGAGTTCTTTATTTATTTTTCATATATCGTTTGATCGTTTGATAGCTTTAGATAGCTAGTCTGTTAC
This sequence comes from Microstegium vimineum, assembly GCA_022036555.1. Lineage (NCBI taxonomy): Eukaryota > Viridiplantae > Streptophyta > Magnoliopsida > Poales > Poaceae > Microstegium > Microstegium vimineum. The sequence continues at coordinate 38,381,105 of CM039120.1, read as the reverse complement.
AATCTCGTTGTATAGCACTGATGTGGTAGGTTTAGCCACTAAAAACGAAACACTGCACTACTACATAAAATCTTTTACAAAACATTAATTTTCCATAATTTTGTTTCCTTAACTTTATTAATTATTCTTTACATGGACTGTTTATGTATATAACTTTCTTTACAACTTCTATGAAAATCAAATTGATATTTCTATTCAATTTATTATTGTGAATTTATATTTATTAGTTGTCGAAGGCATCACTACTACAGAAATCATTTTTCGTGGCGGTTGAATTTGATTAACCGTGGCGGTTTTTCCAACCGCCACGGATCAATGGTCACGGTTAATCGGACCATTAACCGCGGCGGTTATGTTAGGACAACCGCCGCGGTTAATCAGACAAGAAAAATAAAAAAAAACAGATCCAGGTCCAGGCCCAGACCTCGCCAACCCTAGATCCGCCGCCGGAGCCCTCTGCTCGCGCCGCCACCATAGCTCGCCGCGCCAGAGCCCTCTGCTCATGCCGCCGCCGTAGCTCGCCGCGCCGGATCCCACCGCCGGAGCCCTCTGCTCGCGCCGCCGTCGTAGCTCGCCACACCGGATCCCGCCGCTGGAGCCCTCTGCTCGCGTCGCCGCCGTAGCTCGCTGCTCGCGGGAGAGGAAGGGGGAGAGCGGATCCACTCCAGGGAACCGCATCCGCGCCCACGCCGCCGGGGAAGGGGCCGTCGCGGAGGCCTCCTCGCCCGCGCCGCCAGGCCGCCGTGCCCGCGGAGGAAGCCGAGGGGGCGCCCGCGTGGGGGAGGGGGTGTCGCGCCGCCGGTGAGAGAGGGAGGAGAGGGAGGCGCTGGTGGAGAGGGAGGAGAGGGAGACGAGGGGAGAGAGGTGTCAGGGGCCGACGGAGTCGGGGCGGGGAGAGAGGCGGCTGCGAGGGAGGAAGTGGGAACCCTAACTCCTGTTATATATATATATATATATATGAGCCCAGTAGAGCAATGTGTCTGGACTTTGAATGGGCTAGGAGTTGGGCCACTATTTACCGAGTCGGGCCTTTTATGGTGCCCGCCTCCATTAATCATTTAATGGAGGCGGACAAATAAAGATGACCGCCATGGTTAATACCCATTAACCGTGGCGGTTAGGTTATAATAACTGTCACGGTTAATGCATTAACCGTGGCGGTTGGGACCCCAAGCCGGTGGGCTTTCCGGCCACCTATTAACTGTGGCGGTTTAGGTGAAAAACCGCCACGGTTAATAAAAGTCAAGTGCTATGCAAAATCATTTCTGTAGTAGTGCATGGATTCTATGGTTAATCTATGCTATTAGGTAATCATAAAAATACAACATTCTTTGCTCTTTTTATTTTTTTATTAATGTGATTTTTTATTAAAATGGTAACTATTAAAAATATTAGATATGGGCTCTTTGTTTAATCTAATCCATTAGATCATAAATGGCATATGTTCATTTTGGGTGTGTTTCATTTGAGGAATTACTCCATCCTTGATGAGGTGGTGCATCATGAGTCCATTAGTCAAATTGGTGCAATAACTTTATTCCTCATACTACTAGTAATTATTAGCTTGTGAGGAATAGGATGATGATGTATCAATCTATTCTATTCATCTACAAACCAAACAAAAAAGCGCGGAATGGGTGAATGATGGACTAAAGCATTCCTCAAACCAAACACCTTATCTATTTTACATCTAAGTGGAGGCCCCCTGTTAAGGCAAACGAAAGACTGTTTTTTCTTTAGTGGTAACTTATAACATAGACTTGTTCCATGATCCATAATATTTTTAAAATTATTACATATGACCATGTAAAATATTATTTGTTTATTGTATAAGGTGTGAATTATTTGGTTTAATCTAAGTCATTAGAATATCATAAAACACAAGGATATATGTTTTTTATTTACTTTACTAATGTGGTACTTATTAGTTTTATTAGCCATGCATAGACTCTTTATTGAATCCAAGCCATTAGATAGATCATCATAAATGGTATATTTTTTATCAAGTGAGGCCCATCTATCTTTATAGATGAAATAATATTTATTTTTAGTAGGAAGATATAGTGACATTTCTAAAAAAAATTATCTATATTTTTTTCTCATTTTCTTATAGGCTACTTCTATTTTATATTGTTGTGATTTACAAATACCATTTTTCATTTTCTTACAAATGGCTGTGTAGATGGATTTTGTCCTAGTCAGACTGCTTCAGTTCATTTGCGTCCAACCATGACGTCATCATAATATATGTTCCTGGAGAGTTTTTTTTTTAAAAAAACGGAATTATAGTATTGGTTTATTTTAGGACTCTTGTAGCCATAAAAAAAGTCACGTCCGACCTTAGGACTATGTAGTACTAATGAAATAGTGATAAGTTGCCACTGGTTTTTTCCTTTTCAAGATTGATATTTTTTCGCTAATAACAAATTTAATTTTATCAAGATTGGCCAGGCTATTAAGGGTCTTTGGTCTGTTTTGAGCTATATGTTTTTACCAAACATTTATTTTCGAAACAACTTTACGGATGAAGCTGTTTTTCTTTTCCTCACTGAAGGATAATTTATGGCCCTCTTCGGCTGGTGGAAAACCGTCTGATTGAATAGTGTTATATAAGAGAGAAAATAATCTGATTGAATAGTGTTATGTGAGAGAAGAAGATAAACAAGCTGAGAGTAGTTCAAACGAATATGGTCAATTGATTACCATTGGGGAGGATCAAAGCCTGATGGGAAGTACTTGCTGCAGCAGAGCCGCAGCCGCTCCAAAGGGCAGTCGAGTAGGGCTAGCACAGCACATTCTAGACGCAAACTGTTTCATGAAACCGAAGTATGGTGATAAAATCTTTTTTCAAAGTCTTTTGAGAGTAAGGTGACACTGAAATCTGGGTACAGAACCTGGGTCTAAACAAACACTCGGCAAACAAATCTCAACTTCTTGCACCATGGAATTAGTAATTAGGATTTTTTTTTTTTGCGAAACGGTAATTAGGATTTTTTTTTAGAGAGAACAGGAGCCCCTCCTGAAGTTTATTAACAGAACAAAACCAGACAGTACAGGGCAGTCAAAACAAACACGAAAAAACAGAGAAAGAGAAGAACATCAAAACACAAGAGGAACCTAATTACAGCAACTGATCTAACCATGAGCTAATCTCAGGGAAATATTTTTTCTTTGCGCGAAACAAGAGCAGTCCAAAGACTTTCTTGAAGATATGCTTGCATCTCTGGCTGCTTGCCTCTTGGTCTCTAAAAACCAGATCATTTCTTACTGTCCAAATGCTCCAACACATTATAATGATAATTTCCATGAAGAAAGGGACATTAAGCTTGGCTATGAAAGCTTCTAGGATTTGAAAAGGCCTTTGAGCTTGCGGGATTATCAAGTTGAGCAGCTGCCAACAGGCTTTTGCAAAATCGCAATGCAGAAAAAGGTGTTCCATAGTTTCTTCCAGTGAACTATTGCATAAGACACAATTATATGACTGCAAGTGCATGTTCTTCCTTCTTAGTATGTTTCGTGTGCTCAATCTATCATGGACCGGTAACCAAAAAAACACCTTATGGTTGTGTTGACAAGAGGACTTCCAAATCCAATTGAAAACCGGTTGAGCCCCAGCAGAACCAGAAAGATGTTTATAGGCTTTTGCACATGAGAATTTCTGATTACCCCATATATAAGACCAAGTATCATGCAATTCAGACGACTGGAAATTGTTGACTATTACCTCTAACTATAGAAATTGCAGATGAGCTTCTGCCGATAAAGGCAAATTAAAGCTTTGGATTAAGGATGGACTAGTCTTGGCAGCTTCGAGAGTCATGTTTGGTTTTCTGGTGAAGGAGTAGAGTCCAGGAAAGGCATGTTTTGGTACCTGACCAAGCCATAAATCATCCCAGAATAGACATGAGGCTCCATTCTGAGCCTGGACTGTGGCTATTCATTTAAACTTGTCAAGTAGCTTAAGGACATTTTTCCACCAAAAGAAACCATTCATGACATGATTTGGCAATTTACCATTACTGTAGAGTTTTTCCCAAACCAACTTGACTCAAGGGATATCTTCCTTATTAAAGAATTTGTGCAGATTCTTAATCAATAGAGCCTCGTTCTGGGTTTTCAGATTTAGGACTCCTAGCCCTCCTTCAGATTTTGGAACTGTAACTAAAGACCATGCAGCTTTTGTGTTGATTCTGTTGTTTTCATCAGAGCCCCTCCACAAGCAGTGCTTTCTATATTTATCAATCTGTTCTCTGACTGTGGCATGTAATGAAAAAGTGCTGATGAAGAAAGTTGGGAGGGCAGTGAAGACAGAGTTTGTTAACTGCAATCTCCCAGCCTGGGATAGGATTAATTACATGGCTGAAAATATGAAGGCACGTGCTCTTTGGTCCGAGTTCGACATGACCTCAGCATTCTGCAGTTACTAACAAGTTTGATCAATCTCCAAACAGTTACTTTTTTTGGTACAAATTCTTGCCGGTTCAGTATCCCACCGAGTTGCATTTATTTTTCTATTTGCATATAGCAGATTTTCTCATCATATGTACGACGGTTGTATGTGCTGTTAGCTCTTACAGTGAACATTGGCCAAAGAAGCGCCAAAATTACTCTGGATTTAACAACCAGCTATTACAGATGTCCATACAGTAGCCCGGCCCTGAGGGAGGGGGGGGGGGGGGGGGGGGGGGGGGGGGGCGGGGCGCTCGCTCTAGACCTCTGCCTTCGAAGGGCCCCTCCCCAGTGAATTATACAGTGTACTGTAGTAACTAGCTAGTATGAGCCTTCATCCAATGGAAGTTAGCACCGCACTAGGCAAGAAAACAATATTAAATAATGATTGATCCAAATAGGAAGTTAGCGACACATATGCTACGATCTCTCCCATTTTCCCATTTCACCAAATAGTGTACTAATCCGATCAGACCCTTATAGTTTCCAACTACTATTTAGAGACCCTTTTCAATTATTATTTTTTTGCCGAAACTTTTCAATTGTTATTTATGCAAACTAGAGCATGAACTGATTATATCTAAAAATAATCAAGGTAGTGCATGAATTAAAATCAAACAATATATAATTATACACACAAGTTTTCAGCTGAAATGATGATTCATCTTGCTATTTTAAAATGATGGTAGTTTTTCATTGCTATTTAAAATCAAGGATTTTGCGTCTAGCATTGACAAAAAATACTCTACAGTTTATTCTTACCGGCAGAGATCCAATAATCTTGATACCATTTTAAGGACATTTCTATTGAATATATTATCACTATATTAAGGGCCCTCTTATTCCAATTTCGCTCAGGCCTTTAAAATCTCAGGACCGGCCCCTGCAAGTTCTACATGATGAACACGGCCACTATTGATCAAGCTCCAAATGGTCACATATGATGCTGTTTGCTGTACAATTCTTTCAACTATTGTACTCCTATTACCTATGAACAAAACACAGCTAGCTTCTCTCGAGTGGTTCTGAAGCTGAACTCTCATCTACTTGTATTTGGTTTCAGTGCTTACACATAGAACACCTGCCCAACATTCAGTAGGCTCTCGTGGGGAACATTGAAGATGGCACTGTTCTCCCTGCAGATCTTCCTAAGGAAAGCATACATGTAGTTGATAGCAATCTTCTTGATGAAACCTGAACCCCTGCGGGCCCTGATGATCGTGTTCCCGAGGATGTGCACCACCCCAGCATCCCTGCACGCGTTCAGGAACGCAATCTCGTCGCCCACGGTTTGGTACATCTGACCTGACGACACGACCTGGCTGTTCCCCGTATGATTTGGAGACTGCACCTGTATGATGGAGTCATGGGATGTATAGCTGAGATCCATGTTTGAACCGATGCTGATGCCATTGATTCTTGCGTTGGCATTTCCTGCCTGGTTCAGCTCACGGGTGCTGTACTCATCAGAATCTGTGTACTCTTCCATCATACTCTCCAGCCTGACAAAGAGCATCAGGCTGTTGAACAGCATCTGCTCGAAGTCGTCATCCTTCTTGTGGATGTCCTTGTAGCCATACCGCGCCACGCATCGAAACATGTGGAAGTTCTTGGGACCAATTCGCTTCACAAGGAACCTTTCATCCAGTGGCACAGTGTAGACAGGAAGGTATTTCACACAGACGAAGACCAAAGTAGAGTGGATGGCAGGCAGATTGGTGATGAAGTGTGAGAATATGTGAGGAACACCACTCGCCAGCTCGGTGTAAACCAGGCCCACACCAGGCACCCTGACCAGACCAAGGCTTGGACCAAGTCCTAGGATCCATGCCATGGACACCTTGCTGTGCATCTCAAATTCGTAACGCTTGAGTGTACCATAGTGCCATACATACATGATGATGAGGAAGGCGACAGCAAACACAAGTGGAACCCAGCCCCCTGATCGATCTTCCGCATCACAGCAGTGAAGTATGGAATTTCAACAACCAATGACAGTGCGGTGAAAAGAATGACCAAGGTCCAGTGGCTGCGCCACACCAGCAGCATTATGGGGATCATGAGAAATGTTGTCACAAGCATAACCATTATCACAGCAGTACCTGTTTACACAACATTAGTCCATGTTAGCAACTGAGCTGGAACGTCAAATTTGTATGCAGAGACATATATGGGAAGATTTTACCGTATGCATTTGCTATCTGACTTTGGTTCTTAAACCCAGCAGTGACAGCGATACAGAATATCAAAAGGATCCAATTAATATCGGGACTGTATATCTGGCCCAGATACTTCTTGGAAGTATGGATAATTCTCACTCTGGGGAAGCACCCTAGAGCAAGTGCTTGCTTGATAATTGAATAGGTCATCGATATAGTTGCCTGACTAGCAACTACTGCAGCAGCTGTTGCAACAATGAATGATGGCCAGAGTACAGAATCTGTACCAAATAATAGTGTCAATGTGCATTCATGTATGCATGGTAAGCGAGCACTCCCTCTATCTGACATTACCTGGAAGGGAAAAATAGAAGGCATGGGAGACATGGTGTTTGTTCTGAGCTATATAGGCAGCTTGGCCCGTATACTGCAAAAGAAGGCATGGAAACACAACCACTGTGAAAGCAATCTGCACACAAAAATGTGATGTCATCAGCAGGCAAACAAAAGGATCTACTTCTGTATTCATGTGAGAAGAGTAAGTAAAAATGTACAATAGCCTCTAAAAGGTTCCTTGGTTATCATAAGAACATTTTCGCAGCTGGTAACAAAGACAGGCAATAAACTACCTGAATAGCTTGTACAGGGAAATATGAAAGATCAGCAAATAATGCTTCAGTCCCTGAAACATGGCCCAATATTTCAGTCCTGGTAATTGACATTAAACAAAGGAAAGGATTATTATAAAATTAGAAAAGATGTTCAAACCTGTAATGCTAAGCATAATTCCTCCTAAAGAAGCCCAGCTAGTCTTCCCTCGCTTAAAGTACCGATATACATAAATAGGATTAAAAGCCTTGAGAACAGATTGATCGTATTTGGAAATGTTTACAGCGCCCAGGATTCCAATGAGTATGAACCAAACTAATACTATTGGAGCAAAAAGCCAACTGACTTTATCAGTACCAAAGTGCTGCATGCTGAATAATCCAATCAATATGACCACAGAGACGATGACAACCACATCTGATATGGGAAAAAAATTGAAAGAATTCAGTCATCCACATACTGATCTCAGTATGATGATCAATGCTCATCTGACTTTTAAAACAGACACACTAAACAAAATTATACAGTGTACTACATTACCACTATAAAGATTACAAATATGAAGGGAAAATTCTCAAATCACAGTTACTCCCTCCAAACCGATTTACCCGGCGCACAAAGCCTAATTGCAGATACCAAGAAACGTTCGTGGAGGCATGTGCACGTATTAAAGGGATCACTCGCTGCGCTGTGATTAGCATCCCTCCGTCCACGAAATTATATTTTATTCCGGCGCTTGTGCTACTAGCCAATTGAGAGACGGCACAGCAGCAATGCGTCGCTTCGAGTCTAGAGTCCGGAGTAATGACTACACGTTGTATTGTTGCCCACCCCGTATTGTGGCTGAATCAAGAAAATGGGTGCACGCCGGGTAAATCGGTTTGGAGGGAGTAACATGTTAACATTATTCTTTTAATAGACTCTGAAGAAGGTTACCATTTCACTAGATAAAACAGCATAAACAGTTATGTTGCTTTGTTATTGACATCACACCTCCACATTTCTAGTTAAACTACTGATGGTGAAGAAATTAACATCATCCACGGAGTGTAATAGCAGTTAAAGATATGAAAAGCAAGGTATATAAGCTAATGAATGCACAAAAAAACAATACTAACTTCCAGATTTCACAAGTACCATTTCTCATTTTGGGCAGTTCCACTTGTATTCCTCCAGTTGCAGAAAGAACTGCAAATTGTGATGCAAACTTAAGATCAATTCACTTGGGCAAAAGTAAAATAGCAAGCATCATATATATATATAGCACATTTAAAGGGGTGGAAGGGCATTATAACTATTAGTGATATGTATAGTCTAACACATGTATATCATGTGTTAGACTATACATATCTCTAATAATAACACTGAATATTTTCCTGGTCGAATGTTAACTGAACATTGAGCAATGCAATAGCAATAGAAGGTAAAACAGAACATCACTACGGCTTAAGTTTTTTTTCCCATTTTAAAGCATGAAAACAATTATAATTTGACAGCTCACGTGATTATCTAATTGCTAAAAACGTTACTGTATTTCCTGGAGGAACTATTAAACATTATATTTCCAAGAAACTGCCAGCATGCATTCCTAGGAGAATTTTTTCAGTGTCCAAATGACTTCATTAATATTGATGTTCAGTATGGCAATGATAGAATTTGTTGAGAAAATATGCTGTTTAGCGGTCCACATCAAACTAAAAGCTGCAATCTAAGTTCTTATCAAAATATTAATTTCAGTAAATCTGGTAATAAATGAATAGTAAAACATAGAGATTTTTCATAAAAATAACATAAAGATACTCACCTGATATTGCAGGAGTGAGGATTCCATCTCCAACTGCCATACATGTACCAAAAAGAACAAGAATAAGAATGACATTCTTTCTGATTTGGTGCCCCTCTAACCATCTTTTAATCTTTGCAGCAAGAGATTTCTCATCATATGTGTGGCGGCTGTATGTTGTTAGTTCTTCATCTGTTCTATGCTGATTCGGAATAATGTTTATCTTTGCATGCCGGCAAAGCAGTGAGTAAAGAGCAAATGTTCCACCTGGCATTACAGTAAAACTCTATTATGTTGATATTTATTATCACAGAATTTTGTAAGCCAAACTGATTGAAAATTTACTAATATGCTGAAGATCAAGCACTGAACATGACAGCATGCTGCAGTGCGCAAATCTTTGCATCCCACAACCAAATGGCTCAAAACACATATTTGACAGTATGAGGCTTTCCTGTCATGCTTTTCATCAAAATATTTAGTTCAGTTTGCTTCTGGAAGTTCAGAATGATAAAGCTAATCTGTTAGAGGTATGTGATTCATTGTGACTTTGAGCTTAACCAATAAAAGGCTTAAATGGTTGTAGTGTTGCATTACATGAATCAAAACAAACTGCAGAAAGCATGAGAATGAGAAATTAGCAAATATAAGCACCCTAGGAGAACTGTAAAACAATATAGTTTAGTTTTACTGCATCCTCTGAACAAACTAGAATGATCAGATTCTTTCATAACTGAAGCAGAAATTTCAAGGAAGCAAGAGTGTAAAACATATTCGTACCCTGGCCATTATCGTTTGCCCTCAAGACAATGAAGACGTATTTGACAAGTGGAATCAGGGTAAGAGAGTAAATAATAAGCGAGAGTGCTCCAATGACTTGTTCCGTGTCTTCTATTTCATGAGGGAAAATGTTGTAGAAGACATATAAAGGCGATGTGCCTAAATCCCCAAACACCACACCGAGGCTTTGGAAAGCTAGTTGTAACAGCACAAGTGTAGGGTAGGTCTGCATACACAAAAGGGGAAACAAGAACAGGCAAAATTACTGACCACTCATTAGCAGATCAGTTAGGCAGACACTAATAATCCATAAAATGAACCAGTTATCACCATCTAAGGTAGCATTTCAGAATAAAAGTTGTGGCCTTTTTTTTTGTCCTTGCGAGAGCAAGCAGTTACGTTATAATCACCTTTTCCCTGTACATATTCTTCAATCTCCCGGCCTCTGCATCCATGGGCTGATCGAGATTCCTTTCCAGCTCCCACATTGCCCCCCTACCAGTCTGCTCATTTGCTGTGCTAGTAGTCTCCATGGGTTCAAACTAATCAGCAGCACGGCCTTGTAGTCTGCAGGCATCAAGAACATATCAATCTGTCTCCGAAACCATCACAAAGAACAAAAGCTCTGAACTTGAGCAGCAATGGGTGGAAGGCATAAGATGGCCAGTTTTAAACTATCTCGAGATCAAACTTCCATGAACTTGGTGAGTTAACAACCAGAATTCAGGATTTCTGACATTAACACAGATTAGTTGTTTTGTTCTAACGCCAAACATACACAGCTGATGAACATAATAAAGCCATGCATCCAAAGAACAAAGTTAATTTCCAACATTTCCTAATGACGTGGGACAGTGCGGCGGGAGGAAAAGGTGATCAAATAAGCATGCACAGCTCCAGCTTTTACTATTACAAACAAAATAGCAAAGAAAACCCACGAAATGATCAAAAATTCTGGTGCCATTTCCGCGCGCAGTATGTACCAACAATGGAAGAGGGAATCTGTTGCTGACCTTGCAAACTCAGAACAAAGCCCCCAATGAATGCCGGGATTCCAGACTCAAGAGCACGCCAAGATAAAAACTTGAGCGGATTCCCGCGCTCCCAGCATCAGTCCAGGCAGCCGGCGACGAGCCCCCGAGCCTCCGAAAGCATTCCAAGGTGGATTTGTATATGGCGTCCTCGACTTCCTCCTATTCACCTCTGCGCAGTGATTCGTGGGCGGGAGCGGGACAGGGAAGAAGAGACGCCGCCGCTGCCGCGCATGCGCTGCACGGAGGGGAAGAGGAGGACCCCCGCACACGGACCACACGCGGAGAGGCGCTGCCAACCCCGCTGTGAAGAGGATGGGGACGGATGGGATAGGTTTTTCTAGGAGAATAATAATCGGCAAATCTCTTGTCGGATTGCAGAGCTGATGGGAGTGGACAGGATTTGGTTGCAGCTCGATGCGATGCGTTTGCACTCAATAATAGAGGAGCAGCAGCAATAATCAAATCAAATGCTAATGGCAAGTACGCTCAAAAGTCAAATCAACTAATCAAGTATCTTAATCACTGATGTGATGCCCATTTATCGATCTATCGTAATGATGATATTAGTATTTGTATCGGGTGGCGTCTGGCGTGGCGTCAGGCTAAACATGGCAGACCCCAGCTTCTGTCATGCGAATACTCAAGGCGCATGTGCTATGATTAGTAGTAATAGAAACAAGAATTAGCTGGAGCAAGTAGTAAACGTGAGTAATAAGATAATATTAGCTGGAGAAACTGTAATTAGGCGTGCGTTGCAGCTATGTCTAGTATATTTCGAGCTAAGCTCGGCGGACACGTCAGCTAATTGATATCCCATGGGTAGCATGTTTGGTTAACTTCGTGGTATCCTACAAACTCAAAATCATAAATACAATGTACTCCCTCCGTCCCAGGATAGATGACGTTACGAGATGCATGTAAGTTAAATCTTCTCAACTTTGACTGAATTTATAAAAAAATATATGTAACATTTATATTTTTAAATAAATTTATTATAAAAATATACTCAATAATCTATCTAATAATACTAATTATGTCTTATAAATATTATTATTCTTTTCTAGTAATTGATCAAAGTTTTAAGAAGCTGATTTTTTGAGAAGCAACAATGACTTTTATTTTAGGACGGAGGGAATACGTCTTAGGACAACCTAAGATACTGTGTTAAACAAATTAACCGTATAGGTCACTCTCCTATTTTAAAAAAGAGTTAGATGCACCAGGGTCTATAAATTTTTATAGATGTGTTATATATGTACATGAAATTTAAAATTGATTTTATCGGTCCTTAAACTTCTGTTCACTGCAGGCCTTCCTCTTGTCTGGATGCGTCCTGTATAAGTAATCTATTTTTTAAGGGTCATACAGTGATGCTTCATTATCGACGATAATAAGTTATTCATCGGCCACAAAAGCAATAAAAAACACATGTGTCGGATGAAAAAATGGACAAGGGTACCTTGGTAGGCCCCCATTTTCAGCAAACCAAGGGCCCAAAGAAACTAAGAAAAATCAAGGCCCACTAAGCCAACCCCTCTCTATTTTCCCAACCTCCCGGAAGGACCGACCCTTCTTGGGAAACATTCTCCGTCTCGTCCGACCGGCTGTGACGTCATCCCCCTCGGAGCACTCTCGGTCACCCGACCCCTTGGGACCCTCCCCTGGGAAGGATCGACCCCCGGGAGCACATCTATCATCCGACCTCCCGCCTCGTCCGACCCCTTGGGATCGACCCCTCGGGGAAGGACCGACCCTTCTTGGGGAGCATCACTCCGACTCGTCCGACCTCCCTTGGGAAGGATCGACCCCCTGGGAGGCACTCTCTGACCCACGGGAAGGACTGACCCTTCTTGGGGAATCCTTCTAATGGGACCCAGACCAACAGTGGGGGCTCGACATGCTCGGCCCCTTAAAGAAAGCAAAAGGAGGCTACACCCACCTCCTCGTCGCCATAAACAAGTTCTCGAAGTGGATCAAGGCTCGACCCATCGCCAACATCCAATCCCGACAAGCCGTGCTGTTCTTCACAGACATCATCCATCGCTTCGGGGTCCCCAATGTCATCATCACCGACAATGGCACGCAGTTCACCGGCCAAAAGTTCCTGGACTTCTGTGACCACCACAACATCAAGGTGAACTGGTCCGCAGTCGCCCACCCTCGAACTAACGGTCAGGTCGAGCGCGCCAATGGCATGGTTTTGCAGGGACTCAAGCCAAGGATCTTCGACCGGGTAAACAAACACGGCAAGAGATGGGTCGATGAGCTGCCCTCTGTCCTATGGAGTCTCAGAACGACGCCAAGTCGAGCTACAGGGTTCTCCCCGTTCTTCTTGGTCTACGGGTTCGAGGCCGTCCTCCCCACTGACCTCGAGTACGGGTCCCCTCGATTAAAGTCCTACAACGAGCAAGCCAACGCAGCAGCCCGAGAGGACTCCCTCGACCAGCTCGAGGAAGCCCGGGACATGGCCCTCTTCAAGTCAGCAAGGTACGAGCAGACGCTACGGCGCTACCACGACAAGCACATACGCAAAAGGGACTTCGACGTCGGTGACCTCGTACTGCGCCGCCGACAAAGCAACAAGGGGCGTCACAAGCTGACGCCACCTTGGAAAGGACCCTTCATCGTGGCAGAGGTGCTAAAGCCAGGGACTTACAAGCTGAAGAACAGCAAGGGTGAGATCCTCACCAACGCATGGAACATCGAACAGCTACGTCGCTTCTACCCCTAAGGCCTCGAGGCCTCGTACATTTTTCGCATTATGTACACTTATCGCATTATGAATGAATAAAATATTCTCGAAATACATTTCACATTCGTTCATAACTCTGAGGTAGCCTCGACTCTGCTCCTGCAAAGTCAAGCCTCCCTCGAGGGCTGACAGGGGGGGACCCCCTCCTAAGTCCTCTAAAAACTCAAACGTTTTTTCAAAACTCAGCACTTCTCTTTCCACCTTTGCCCCGAGTACGCTTCTTAGCTAAGTAAAAACGCCTCGAACTCCCTAAGGGTCGAGGGTCGTCGAGCCGGGGACTCTCCCACGCCTCAAGGCTATGGTACCCCCACTCGCCCCCCCCCCCCCTCGAGGGATACGAGCGTGCGTCGAACACTTAATCTAAAAGCAACAACTCAGGCAAAGAAAAATAGAGATGGCTCGAGAGATAAAAACACTCAGATGCACCCCGAATAAAATGCATTAAAGTTAGGAAGCCCCTAGGGGCTCGACATCATATTGTCACAAAAACTAATCTATTACATGGACCTTCTTGTCCAGATTTGGCTCATAGGCCTCGACTACTCATCGCCATCGCCGTCCGACGGGCGAAGCACCTCGGCCTCGAACAGCTTCGCCAACTCACCGTCGGGCACCTCTGCGGCGTCGATCAGCTCATGGCATCTCGCCATGTTCACTTCATCGGTCAGCTCCGGGTCGACGACGAAGCCGCTGGCAATGACGTCGAGGTCGTAGGAGTACCCCGAGCGGACAACCGTGAGCGCCCGCTTCACGCCTATGTGAAGGGCAGCACGGACCTGCTCCGTCACTCCACGGGTCACGGCGAAGAGCCGATGCAAGAGGGAATCTCCACGCACGTCTCCCGCAACCGGAAGCTCCGGCTCGACACCCATGCCGTCGCAGAAGGAGGAGATGGCGTCCCCAAGCCTCTCGTTCAGGCTCGTCTCCGCCCCGAGGAGGTTCTGAAGACTAGTCAGATCCTCGTAGGCTCGGGCCTTGTCCTCTTCGAGTTCTGCCAGAACAAATAGAAGACTCCATCAAAACCAAAAAGCAGGGGAAGGGTCGAGACCAAGCGAGCTCAATAACACTTCTAAAAAACTCACCTTTGGCGCATGCTTCCAGGGTGATGTAGGCCTGCTCAGCCTTCTGCAGTTGGCGGCGGACGTCGACGAGGGCTGCAGCTTGGTCACTGTTCTTAGCCTGGAGGTCCTCGATGATCTTGCCAGTACCATCGAGGGCCCTCTTCTGGGCAGCCGCCGCCTCCTCCAGAATGGCGATCTGGGCTTGAACCTTCTGCTCTGCGACGTTCAGCGCGTCGCGGTCGCGGGAGACGACGTTGATATCCGACTCGAGTTGCCGGACCCGCTCTTCAAGGGAGGCGCGGTCGGTGCCCGCCTGCTCCAGGTTGGCCTCGAGCTGCCGGACCTGCTCCGCCGTTCGAGCCAGTTCCCCCTCAGCGAGGTGGCCTCCTCCTCAGCCTTATGCCAGGCCTCCTGGGCGGCGTCCCGCTGCTGCCCGACCTTAGCAACCTCCTTGAGGGCGGCCTCGGCCCTCGACTGTGCCCGGGGGGCCTCCTCCTAAGCGGCCTTGGCCCCCTCCAGTGCGGTGGCCGCCTCGACCTTCGCCTGGGTGGCCTTGGCCTCCGCCTTCTCCAGCGAGGCGCGGAGGATGGGGAGCTGACTCCACTGCTCCCGCAAGCGGAGGATGAACTAGGACTTGTCGTGCGACCTCACCCTCAGCGTCTACCAAGGACAAAAAGGAAGGTCACAACAAAGAACAATAAAACACTCGAGGTGAAACGGAAGGAAAGAACGAAGCTTACCATCATCCCCTTATATATATCCTCGAACGTGACTCCCACCGCCACGCGCGTCACGTGGTCGAGCCACGCCTGAAACTCCTCCAGGTGCTCCCACTCTCCAAGCTCGGCTTGATCATCGAGCTTGAAGAAGGTGCGCCCTGGGTCTTTGGGGTCGGGCAGCTCGAGCACCTCCTGCCCCCAGAGATCGCTAGAGCGGTCGACCCTCCCCCTCACCTCGTCCATGATGGACTGACCCATTTCGAGGGTACCCCCGTGGGCCATCACCCGTTCTGCGAGGTTGGGGAAGTGGGTCGCCCCCTCGAGCTGGGCGATCCTGGCCTCGAAGTGGTCTTGTAGGCTGCCATCGACCCCTCCGGGTCATCGCTTCGAGGAGGAGGAGGCCCCCACCACGGGAACAACCCTGGGCAGTAGAGGAAACGCATGTTAGCGTCTAATGTGGTGGGCTCACCACAGTCTGACAGCTCATCCCCTCTTTCCACCTCGACTGAGCCAGGGGGCGGAGCACCTCAAGTAGACGGCTGCTCGACCTAGAGGATAGGCAAAGCTGACACCTCGGACATAGCCACGTCCGGCGCGTCGCTCCCCCGCAGCACCACAACGGTCTCATCGGGCTCCTGCCGAGGGGTCGTCACCACCACTATCTCTGCCAGCTCCATCGTCGTCGCCGTCCCCGCCGCTGGCGACGCCGAGGCCCCCTCGATGAGGGTCTCCACCGACGGCGGCACCTTCGGCGCAGCGACAATCGCTCCATCCTCTTGCCGTGCCTTCTCCTCGCGCTCGCGCCGCTGACGCGCCTCCGACGACGGAAGGTTCTCGGGCCACCGTATCGGCGCCGGGCGCTCCACTGTCTCTTCATCGCCAGCGGAGGTCAAGTCGACCACCTCCATCTCTACGACGGCTTGGGGCTCAACCCTCTCCACCACGGCCGACGTCGACACCGGATCCACGCTTTTCCGAGGCTGCTGGTGCACCCCCCCCTCCGACGGGGCGGTGAGCACGGCCTCAACCGCCACATCGGCAGACCCTGACGACGAGGCGGGTCGACCTGCCTCTTCCTCTGCTCGAGCCCGCTCGGCGGCCGACTGTGCATGCCCGCGCTGCATCGCCTCCCGCGCCTTGCCCGCCCACGCCACCTCTGGGGCGAGGGTCGAGGGGGACGGGGCAGCGGGGCTGGCTCCGGCCGCCATCTTAGCCGCAGCTTCCACCTTCAGCCTCTTGGCCGGGGTGGGGGACGCGGCCTCCAACGAGTGCTTCACCCTGAAAAAGGAACGCATGTGTTACGATTAGCGCGAGTTGCAACCAAAGTAGAAGGGAGTTCAGGACCAGAAGGAAAAGAACTTACCCCATCAGGATCAAGGGGGTTCGGCCAGCGGACCTCGAACCGCTTGGGGGCTTCAGGCCGGCACCCCGGGAGCCACTTTTTCCTCCACCGGGGGCTGAGGCTGCTCCTGGCACCGTGACCTTGGCAGGGGCCGACGACGTCTTCGTCGCCGCCGTCCTGGTCTCCTCCTGGGTCGACGGGCTCGAGGCCCATGCGCTTGACTGAGCAGGCACCGGCGGCGTGCTCGACCCACCCTCCACGGGGACTGCGACGAGCGACTACGCGGTCGCCGCACCCCCTCGCCCTGAGAGGCCGCAGGGCGCTTGCTCCTCGGCTCGATCCGGGCGGTCGGGGCCGATCTTGACGTCGACCCTTGGCGCCCGGGCGTCGCTCTGTCTTCCTCGAGCCCTTTGCGCGGCTCGACCTGCTCCTCTTGCTCCTCCTCCTGCTCCGGCTCCTCTTCCTGCACAAAGAACAATATCCGTCAGGACCAAAGTAATGGTCACAATCCTACACCACTATGCCATGCCGCCAAAAACCTCGCCACTACTTGTCTCCTCATCCTCATCCTCCTCCAAGGGGGACTCCTCCTGGGGGAGGTTGGCCTGGCTTTGCCGCGACCGGCGTTGCTCACGTTCCTCTTTCTCTTGGGCCCTTCTGCCCTTATCCTTCTTGGCCTTATCCTTGTTCTTTTTGTCCTGCTCGGCCTGAAAGCGTCTCACGTGGGAGTCGTTCCGCTCCTCCTTCACCGGCGGCAGCGACTTCCGGTAAACGAGTTCCCCTGAGGAATGCGAGGCATGGTCAGAAAACGGGCAAAAGGGGACGAACAAGACAAACAAGGGGGCATTGACAGAGAAGAGATGTCGTACCAACTGGATGTGGCCCTGGTCCGGCACCATGGGGACGCTGGCAACGTTCTCCACCTCGAACACGCCGGCAAAGGAGGCGAGCACTCGGTGGACCACCCTCTCGAGGGGTAGTTCGTCCCCCATGAGGCGGCACCCCGTGAGGTCCGCCCCCGGGCGCATCTTGTCGAGGCGTAGTGGGCGGACCATCAGCGGTACGACTCGCCGCTGATGAAACGCCGACGCCACGATGCCCGTCGTAAGCCCTGCTTTCTTCAAACGGGCAATCGCCTCAAACAGGTGGTCGAGACGCTTCTGCTTCTTCTGCTCGACGCCGCACCTCCAGTGGTCGGGCCTCGAGTCGATTGTCCACCCGGTGTAGGCGGGGAACAGGCTGTCGTCGTTTCTCAGATAGAACCACCCGGAGTGCCATCCTGAGTGACTCGACATGAGCTTGGCTGGGATCCAGCACTCTGCCCTCTTGAGGGAGATGCTGCAGCACCCAGCCCTAACCATCCTGCGGCTACCGCCCCGGCCGAAGCGTGGAACAGGCCCGCCTCGAACAGGTGGAGCCATAGCTCCCAATGCGGCACCATCCCCAGGTATCCTTCGCACACGGCGGTGAAGACCGCTGCGTGGTAGACGCCGTTGGGGGAGAGGTGTTGGAGCTCCACGCCGTAGTGGTGGAGGATCCTGCGTAGAAGAGGTTGGGGGGATCCCAGCCCCGCCCGGTGGAAAGCTTCGAAGCTGACCACGTAACCTTCCGGCAGGTTGGGCTCACGATCCTCCCTCGGCGGCACTATCCACTTCGGCCGGTCCGCGGAGGTGATAGGCCGGAGAAGGCCGCTCTCCACCAAATCTCCCAAATGCCCCACGGTCGCCGACGATGGAAGTCAGGCGTCAGGGCCGCGCAATCTGTAGCTAGCCATGCGAGCAGGGAAGCGGATGCGCTCGGATGTGGGGGTGGAAGGTATGTTCCCAATCTCTCCTCTCCCTACTCTCGGTGCGCAGAGATCCGGCTCGGTGGGCGACGAAGGCAATGGCGAAAGGGGAAGGAGGCAAGGGAGGCAATGGCAAGCGTGCGGAAGCCAAACCCCTGTCCCCGTATTTATAACCAGAAGCCCAACGGGCGGATCCAACAAAAAGATAGGTAAATCTCCGCATTTAATGCGCCCACCTACCGCCCCCTCGTATTCCACAGGATAAGGCACACCTGTCACGTCACCGCACTCCTCCTCGCACCCTACGCCTGCTACGGTTGCAGCCGAACGGACATCTCCTAAAAGGACGCGCATATGGCGGACGACAGGCAATGATGGGCGCTGTCTTCGGAGGTAAGCAACGGACGTCGACCACCCCGTTGAGCTCTCGAGGGAGCGAAGGTTGGCCGTCGAAAAGGGTTTCGACAGCCGCCCTCGAGCAGTTCCTTCCTAGGGAAGTAAAACAGACTCCGGTCCACCCCGAAATCTTGAGGGAGCGAAGGCTGGCCCTCGAGCAGTGTTCGACAGCCGCCCTTGAGTACCCCGAGGTCAGGGAGGACCCAGGGTAAAACGGACTCTGGTCCACCCCCAAATCTCGAGGGGGCGAAGGCTGGCCCCACAAACGGGGTTCGACAGCCGCCCTCGAGTACCCGAGTCAGGGATGACCCAGGGGGAGCCAGTACGAAGCCCAGCTCGAGAACGAACTCCCGAGTCCCCCGGGACATATCCGAGGCATAACCACGGAATAACCAAGGATCTCTTCGATGGGAGGCATCGAGCCACCAACTCTCATCGAACAGAGTTGGCACCTAGATAATCCACACAGTTTGCTTAATGAGGACGCCTCAGGGCTTCTATCGACCCCCGTCGAAGGGGGCACGAGTTCTCACTTGGATATCCCCGTTACCAGCTCACAGAGGACTTCGAGGCTCGTCCGAACAAGGATAGCACGATGCTCTTCGCCCCACAATCCGAGCGCAAGGATCCGTGGGAAGAACGCTATGAGGTGGTGAAGGCCCAGCCACACGAGGCTCGAGGGCTAGACTACGCACGACACCCCTCGATGAAAGAGGGTCGAAAACACCCACAGCCTGGCAGACAGAGCTGACCCCTCGATAGGGCGCTATGACTCCAATTAATATTAATCCCCTCGATAAAACACACATCAAAGCCCTCAGAGGAGTTCTTAATCACTCCTCTGGGGCCTCGGGGGCTACCCCCGCGGAGAATCGAACCTCTTACTAACTTTGAAGATCAATGGCAAAAGCCCCTATGTGGATTCTTCTTATCCGCATAGAGGCTCGGGGACTACTGTCGGGTACAAAGGTAAGGGGTACCCTAACCTGCGATAATCTAATGCTTAACATAGCAACCATTTTTGAGGCAGAATCCGATCAGCCGCCCAATAAGTGGGAGAAGGTCCATCAAACGAAGGCTTACCTCACCAACAACAGTGACCAGTCGTGGGCCGGCCCATTACTGGAAAAACAGTAGGCAGGACACCCCTCCGCGTCGACCTCAGCAGACGGACAGGGGTCGAACGAACGACCCCTCCGCCTCGACCTCAACTGACGGACAGGGGCCGAACGAACGACCCCTCCGCCTCGCCTTAACCCCCCGAATGACGAAAGAGGGGTCGATCGAATCCCCCTCGACCTCAACCCCTCGACCCCGATTGACGGACAGGGGTTGAACGAACGACCCCTCCGCCTTGACCCCTCGAATGACGGATAGGCGGTCGAATGAACGACCCGCGAGCAGGAGGCTCGATCAGCTCACCTACTCCCAGTATGGGGTAAAGAGAATCCAATGCGCCTACCTGCTCCCGCCTAACGCCATGGGTGCCCACTACCACGGTCAAATCCATCAGTTCGCCTCCTATGCCCCGACTCTCTGTTGATCGTACAACCACTGTGGCCACGCCTCAAGTACGGAGGTCAAAGGCACCCCCTCGAGTCTTAAATGGGACAAGCCCTCGACCGTGTTTCCAGGGATGAGTCAGGGTCCCACAGGCCTCGATACTCCTCGACCCGGGGGCTCGACCCCCGTCTTCAACCACTACGGTATGGGGCCTGTTCGCTCCGTCCCGCTTCAACTGTGGAGCTTGTACCCATCTACAGGAGGTCAACCGTACTGCGCCATGACGTTCAGCAACGTCCAGTCTGCTATCACCATGCCCTGAACACTGGAAGGACGAGAAGGTCACGCCGCTACAGCGATCGACGTCCCACCGCAAGCATGGCGCCACGGACACCTCTCCCATGCCTCCACAGTCTAGGATCTCTGTACCCTCAGGCCTCCCCTTGATCTATAAAAGGGGACGCTGGGATAGAAGAAAGGGCATGCACATTCGTATCGGCTCACGCATTCGGACATCAGAGATCTCTCAACGAGCCGAGACATCAGTTCTGACCTGCATACACCAAGAGTCAAGTCGCACACACCACACCCAATTGCTTGATCAGCATCTCAAGCAATCCACCAGCTCACCTAGGATAGCCTTGCTAGTCCTAGGCTTCAGCTCACTCTGAGCACCCCCGTGTAAACCTTCTTGTAACCCTCTGTACGAGCACTTCGGTGCAAGATAATACAATCCATCCTCCCCCGCTAGACGTAGGGTCTTCTTTGCCCGAACCAGGATAAATCTTGTGTTCTTCTTGCATCACATCTGGGAGAGGGAGCACGCAATATACAAATTTACTAGTTGGTGGTCTTGACCTCCTGGGTCATAACACCGACAACATGTATTAGCTCTCTCCAAATCAAAATCCAAAATATTTTAGGTTTTGCCTCTTCATTTTGCAAAATGGAACTAAACACCACCTAAAATATTTGGCAAAAAATGGTTCATTCTCCATTTTGAATTTTGGACTCAAGAGGTCAAAATAAGGGAATCTCTGCATTGGTTTGTGTGTCATCCTCACAATCTCAATCATTGAAATCCAAAATAAACCAAATTTTGTTAGTCCACTGAAATATTTTGCATTTTGCATTTTAGAATTCAAAATAGTTGGGATTTTGAATTTTTGGATTTTGGTTGGAACTAAAGCCCTACTCGGCTTGTTTCAAAATTTTGAGGTTTACAGTGCCCCAGCCCCTAGGCTCTATCAAGTTGAGAACCACGTACTTTGATGCACATTTTACACTCGTGGTAATGACCGGCTACCTAAATTTAGGATGGTATACCTGCCAAGTCTTTTCTTGGCTGCAACAGTATTGCAAAGCATTGGCAAACCTGAGACACAAGCTTCCCATGGAGAAACAGCCTGGCCTGACCGCAAAATCTCCTGCGAAGGGAACGACAAGAGGAAGAGGAGAAAGCTGATCGGAATTGGTTGAGCAGCATCATGATCACGACAGCGATAGATAGATAGGGACAGAGACCTAAGTTAAGCTTAGTGCCCAACTCCACTCTCGCAATAATGCATCACTACATAATGCATATCCTGGAATTCGTTCAATTTCCTACTGTATTCCTTTCTCGAGACGATAGGACGGAATTCGTTCGCTTTGAAAGAGACGTGGTGGCCTCACTTAAAACAGAATTTCTTTTTCAGCGAAGGCCCACCCATCACACGATGTATCGTACTGTATATTCCAAGCCCAGGACACCGCATGCGGCCCAACAAAACTGGAAACTAGGTATCATTTGGCCCAGCATCTTTCACCTTGATGCAAATCATTCTATGTCGTAGTTTCCATTTTCATTACTGTGCTTGATTGGCAGCAGATGTAACAATTGCTAGCAACAATAAAACAACATATTTTGAACTGTCTTTGGCTAAGAAAATAATAATTGAAGGCATACCACAGCAGCAAACACACACAAAAAAAAACATGTGCGGCGGCTCATCCATACATCATTGAAAAATATGTTACAGAATGCTCCAAACTTGTCAAATTAGAAGACACTATGTCTTCCAGCTTCAAATGCTTCTCAAATGAACATGGGCTTGTCAAATTGTTTTACCTAGCAGCAACTAACAAATCATTCACTTCTTCCTTTGAGCATCATCTAATGAATGGAAAAACATAAGGACAAGTCATTTCTCCATATGTTACAGAGGCAAGTGCTTCATAATGAAGAAAAAACTTTGGACAAACAGCAAGAAAATAGATTTCTACCCACTCCGTCCTAAATTATAAGACTTTTCAAAAATCTTGGAGAGTCAAAGCATCTCAAGTTTGACCAATAATTATAGAGAAAACTATCAAACTTTATGATATCAAATAGACATACTATAAAAATATAATTGATAAAAATCTAACGATACTTAGTTGACATCATAAATGTTTTATTATATTGTCATATAAGTTTGGTCAAACTTGAGATAGTTTGACTCTCTAAGATTCTTGGGATGTCTTATAATTTGGAACGGAGGAGTAGTAGGCAGCAACTATCTCACTGTCCTCACGTCACTACATTTGTGCAGGTTGAGTACAAGTTTGCTCTAAGGGCACGTACAACTAGTTGAACAAAAGACTAGACTCTACATTTGTAAAGGTCATTTGAATTTTTGAAGAGGTCAGTCTCAAGTGTTCGTGCTAATGTATTTGAGGATCAACCAAATATCAAGAACTGACAAACTAAAAGTTGTGGCTACAATGAGTACCATAGGGTCAAAACGCATGTGCACCTTGGCAGTCTATTTCTGCAATTAAACTTGCAACATTTAATTTAGGACACCTATTGGAACCTACGGATCCAGCAAGGAAATTGCCATTCATCAAACTCGCACTCGTGTAGAGAATAGATAAGTTGTGTACAGGTTCTACCACCTAGCTACAAACAATAAGGGAAAATTTACTATTGGACACTGATAATAATCTCTCTTTAATGTTGGACACTGAAAATAGAAAGATTTGCTAGAGGACACTTTGTTTTTTATAATCATTTTGAAAAAAATCAATATAAAATTATATAAGTGACTAAAAATTGTACTATAAAATCTGATATGCTCTACGTAACTAGTATAGTGCCCGTGCTAACGCTACGACTTTATTTCAAGAACGTATATGAAAAAAATCAAACAAAAATATTTTTTTCTTAGTTTAACTTTCACACAATTGTATTTGATCATATATACAATCTAGAAAAACACTTATGATAACAAGGCATGATAAAGTTATGTCTAGTCTTAACCATCTAAGGCAATGGTAAAACCCAAAACACAATCAAATTCAAGTGACAATTTTCACATGGACAATTTTCATATGGACACTTTTCACACAGGAATTTTGATCTAGGCAACCATTTATCTGTCAGCGTAAAATATGGGCACGTGAGGGCAGTGAGTGGTTCACTGATCTTGAGACCTTGAGCAGATGCTTCTTACATGACAGTAAGATACATTATTACATTCAAAACAAAAAAGAAAAGAACTTAATTAATATATTTTACGCAGTCAGCAGGGAAGTTCCCTACCTCTTTTTTCATTTTCATACAAAAAGGTACAGTAATATACAAATAGTACAAGGCGCCAGGCCCAAGAGAGAGAAAAGAAATCATGAAAGACTCTCTCTCTCTCTCCACTGACTTAGAAACCTACTCCTGCTTGGCTTAGCCTTGGTGCACACCAATCCAAGATCCACTTTAAAATTGTTCTTCCAGACCACGATATTGCAGGAAGCATTATCAAAAATGATGTTATTTCTCAATCTCCAAATAATCCAACATGATGTTATCACTATCTATCTGGAGAAACTGCTGCCAAAGTTTGTTCTTGCTTCTATGATCATATCTAATGGTTGGGTATTTGCATTCCTGTGGATGTTAAGGTAATTCCAGCAGTTTCGTCTGAATGTAAATTAAAAAAAGAGATGAAAGGAGCTCTCTTCCACCCTTACATAGGACACAGCTGTAATCATCCATTTATTTGTCTTTTTCTTTCGAGAAGGTCCCTGTATTGAGCCTGTCCCCGCGTGCTAACGCTACGGCTTTTCTAGAAGAAAGTATCAGACTTGGAACAGATTTGAGAAACCTACTATCATGTTTTTTCCCAATCCTGAATAATCACCACAATTGACTACAATGCAAATATTTCCATATTCTAATGGAAACTGTGAAAACTGAACTGATACACTACTTCATATATCCAAGCAATAGTTTTAATATCAATAGCTTGATAATTGAATATATTAAAATTTTAAAAAAATGAGCACAAGATCGTACACTATAGTATACCACCAGGGATGGGATGCGGAAGAGGTGTTCTAAAACCTGAAAGAGCAAAACAATATGCACTATTAATTCATTGGTCAAGAT
Organism: Microstegium vimineum; assembly: GCA_022036555.1. NCBI lineage: Eukaryota > Viridiplantae > Streptophyta > Magnoliopsida > Poales > Poaceae > Microstegium > Microstegium vimineum. The sequence continues at coordinate 38,356,327 of CM039120.1, read as the reverse complement.
TTGCATTACCTCATAATGAATATATATATATATATATATATATATATAAATGGATTTCTCTCTTACTAAATTGAAACCAGAGTCAATGAAAAAAAGGGTTTACTGCAACAAAGAGGAAGACAGAGTCAATGAGGGCAAGACAAGAGGAAGATAAAATTACCTGGAGCACACAAACATGGACAAACTGATGTCTCACATGGTCATCAGGTCATCACACCTTCTCATTCAGCACCTGAACTTCATGGCCCTCAGCTCCATCACTAAAAAAACACCAAACCATGACAAGAGTCAGTTTGGTTTCCGACACATACTTGGGTAGCTGGATCTTCAATCAAAATTGACCAAACTCTACCTGTACCGATGATCAAGTTCAAGTTTTAATTTGCCATGCTTATGCATCGAGCAAAAAAAGAGCTGCTAATCAATCCACCATAGTTTATATCACAACAACAACACTTATAATGTCCTAAATTAATCCACTCAATAAAATTTTTATTAATGATTCATGCTGCGAATGTGTTTCTAAATAATAATTGTTATTATCATGTAGCAGGCTAGGATTTCTACGACAACCTGTTTTCTGGAACAATCCTAAACTCCTAATATATGTTTCTAAAAACGAATATTTATGGTGATAGATACTTGGTTAACCATCAATTGTTTATCGGACAGTTTGCAGCTAATATGACACCTAGACACTTGAGAACAAAAGTAGAAGAGATAGCCTGACAGTGCTACAACATCAGGAATCGAGCTCATGCATAAGCGTGGTCAGTTTGTAATTCTGTATTTTCTTTAATAAAGAGGGGCACGGTTCCTGAACCTTGCTGCTTGCACATCCATTATCTGCAGACCCTGAGGACGAAGAAATCTATGTCAAAATAAACTTCATGCATGGTTCGGGTCTTGAAAGAATCAAGATGTTCAAGAGGGAGGTGAATTGGGCTCTTTTAAATTTCTAAGTAATAATTAAAACCTATCAAGAGTCAATTAACCCCCTAGTGTTTTCCCAAGTGTGTCCTAGCTAAACAAGCAAGACAAGGCAATGAAAGCGGTAAAGCCCTATGCAATTCTACTCAAGCAACAAGAATATAATGCGGAAAGTAATGCTTAAAAGTAAATGCAATAAGTAAGGAGTAGGGGCAAAGGAAATTGACACGACGACGTTTTGCCGAGGTATCGAGGAGTCGACACTCCCCCCTAGTCCTCGTTGGAGCACCCGCGCAAGGGTATTGCTCCCCCTTAGTCCGCGCAAGGACTAAGTGCTCTCTATGGGCTGATTCTTCGCCACTCTAGCTCGGTGAATCGCCCACAACCGATCACAATTGAACTTGGGTCATCCACAAGGAACACCACCGGATGATCACCAAGCAAACCTCTGCGAAACCGTCTAGGTGATGTCGATCACCAAGGGTAACAAACACTAACTCTCACTTGACCAAGGCTAGTCTAGTGATTGAATGGATGCACACTTGCTAACTCTAAGCAACTAGTGATAATCAACACATAGAATTGCAATTCACACTCTCACTAGGGCTCTTGCACTTCTTGCACTCTCACAAGGCAATCTCAACAATTGGAATGGGCAAGAGAGCTTCCTTGGGGCTGATGGGGAAGTATAAATACCCCCAAGCAAGCCCCTAGCTGTTAGAGGAAAAATATGCCTCTCTGCGTCACTCCGGACGCTAGCAACAGTGAGGGAACCAGACCATGTCACATGCGTCCGGTCCCCCTTCTCTCTCTGTTCTCAGCACTAAACGTCAGGCGGTCCGGACGCAGGCAACCGGACAGCGTCCGAATCAAAATAGCCTTACTATAACTCTCTGTGAGGAGTCCGGACCCCCCAAACCGGACAGCCTCCGGATCAACAGACCCTTACTGGACCTCTCTGTGTAGGGTCCGGACCCTGCACTGTTCACAACGTTCGGTCGCTCTGGCAAGACAGAGCTAACCCTAGGGATCCGGTCGCATATCCAATGGTCCGGACCCTGGGTTTTACTAGCGTTCGGATCACTTTTCTTCACCTGATCAGCACACTTCCAACATGGAAGTTGCTCTTTTTGGTTCAAGGACTTTTTCTAAAGCTTCCTAGTGCTAGTTTGACAAGTGTGCATCACACCTAAACACATAGCCTCTCCTAGGTCAAGCTACTAGATAGAACCCTCTTAATAGTACGGCCAAAGGAAAAATAAAAGTGCTAAACTACTCTAAGTGTCTCTCAACTCCAATGACACTTAGACCTAGTCTAATCTTCAACCTTGTCGCCAATCCTTTGAAAACCGAAACGTTTCCAATAATGGGGCACATATACCATGATTGTCCAATCAACCATCCATTAACATGACATAACTTTCTTATTGCCTCTGCAAAACACACGTTAGTCATAGTAATCTTGCATTGTCGTTAATCACTGAAACTCTAGGGGCCTAAATGCTTTCAATCTCCCCCTTTTTGGTGATTGACGACAATACGCCATAGAGTATGAAAAGAGAGTTTTATTTTGGGTTTTCAAGTGACTTGGCTTATCTGAGCATGGGTTAGTAAATATGAATGAATAATACATGCTTAAATAATCCAAGCCACAACATGTACTGAGGATATGAATTTAGAGCAAGTATAAGAGATATTCTTAACACAAGTATATATCAAAGTAAAGCGCAGAAGCATATCAAGGGCCAAAAGCATGTGACATAATATATAAGAGTGAACCACAATGTCACAAGCAAGTGTATCATTACACAAAAGCAAATGTATGCGATAGGGTAAACATGATGCATGTGTACGAGAGTAGTAAGCACATCAAAAGAACCAAGTCTCACTCTCAACTCCCCCTATCACTAGCATACTCTCACTCTCTCCCACTTCGGCGACAAAGCACCAAAAATAAGCATCAGGCGCAGGAGTAGTCGGGTCACTGGCACGAGCGCGGAAGTCGAACTGGTCGTAGTCTAGACTAGAGTCGCTGTCGTCGCTCTGACCCGCTGTAGCTGGAGCTAGAGAGGTAGCTGTCACAGGAGTAGTGGCCGCGGAAGTAGAAGCTGGAGCATCGACCACTGACTCTGCTGGTGCATCTGACGGCTGAGTATCCAGAACCACTCACTCTGGCTGTGCCTGTGCCGGTGCCTCTGAAGTAGGCAAGTCCGCAGCCGGAGCTGCACTGAGGGAGCAGCCTCTGACTCGGGAGCAGGAGCGGTAGCTGGTGTCTCTGATACTGAGGTCTGAACTGCCTATCCCTGAGGCTCATCAGCCACTGGAGTCACGTCCGGCTGGACCTCAGGAGTAGTAGTAGCGGTAGTAGGGGGTCCTGAGGTGCAAGCTCCGACGAGGCCACGGAGGAGGGGAAGGTGCCACATGTCTATGGTGCGGGCTCCGGCGGAGAGGGCTGGTAGTCGGTGGGACTAGCAAGGACGGTGAGGGCACTGTAGCTAGCCGAGAAGTCACGAGCAGGAGTACCAAGCCCGGCAGACGCTGAGTAAGGTGTGAACCCGGTAGTGATCGGTGAAAACTGCGTCGTCTGCCCCACGGTGTCTAACCACTGGCTGATCTGTCGAACTGGGGACTGAAACGGCCCTGGAGGAGTCCCACTCTGCTGTCCACCAGAGGACTGTGTAGCTGGAGGGGGAGTCACTGGCCGAGTCGGCACTGGAGTAGCTAACCGGCACACGTATGGCGAAGTAGGAACTGTCGGTGCTGTGAAGTACGAGGAAGACTGTGCCGGGTGTTGAACATAGTAGGACAGGCCAGGTGGAGGTGGCTGCGGTGAAAGCCCTGGGCGCTATCCAAGCTGAGGCTGAGCTGAGGGACCCGCAAACTGACCAAATGGAGGTGGACCCTGACCCAACTGAAACTGCGGTGGTCGCTGAAGGAATGGGGGAGGAGGAGCTCCAGTCTGCTGCAAGATATATCCCATGAACTGGAAGATCATCGCCTGACTAGCAAGCAGCTGCTCCTAGAACTGGTCCTGCCTGGCCTCAACCTGACTCATCATGGCAACCATCTGACTCTGGGATGCATCGAGCCTGTCCAGAACACGAAGGAGGGCGGGGTCAGTCTGAGCTGGAGGAGGGGCTGCACTGGAGGGGCCAGCCTCTGCGTCGTGAGCTGCAGCAGGTGCACGGGGACGAAGCGGACGGTAGTCATCATCGTCGCTGTCAGAGGGGATCAGCTCCGTGCCCTGGCCTAGATCCTCCTGTCGGTGAAGTGCCTCAAGCTCTGCATGTGCAACTGTGCGCATGTCCTCATCCTGAGCATCAATCTCGGCCACCTCCTGGGCCGGGACTCCCTGACGAATCACCCGCAGAGCACGGTTGCCGCGGCGACCATCAACCACTGCACTCATCCTGTAGATCAGAAACTCTGAAGAAGAGTGCTCAAGCTCACTAGCAATCCCTGGCACTGAGACTCGAAGAGTCATGGCAAGCAAAGAACAAATCCAGTGCCCGTAGGGAAGCTGCCTCCTGGAAACCAGACCATCTGCTATGGTATCCTCCATCTCACACAGAAGAAAATCAGCGATGTCAAAAGGTGTCTGAGTAGCTATAGTTGCAAGGAGGTACTGCTGGAGGTTCATGAGCGCGTCACGGTACCCGGTGCGAGGAAGAAGAGTGCGCCTCATCACGTCGTTGATGAGACGAACGTGGGAGTGCAACTCACCAGGTGACCTGCTACAACCGGGACCAAAAGGAGGACGGAAACAAGGAGCAACCAAGTCCGAGTCGGGTGTGGTGCCTCCAACTAATCTGCGCGGGGGGGGGGGGGGGGTCAATATCTCCAAAACACTACATGTGAAGTCTCAAAGGAGCCTCTGTCAGGTGAAACCGAGCCCTGAGATCTGTCAAGTAGGTCCTGTGGCGCTTGGCTCTGAAGGTATACTCGAAGTAGGCGTGGTCCGGGTCGATCCAAAGAGACGCGTAGAACTCCCGGACCCAGTACTCGACGTAGGTCCCCGAGCGGCCTAGGAGATCTACCAGCCCGGGAAGGTACGTGAGTAGAGGTCGAAGCACCTCTCCACCGGTCTGCACGATGTGCTCAAGAGGGCACACACGGTGGGGTCGCAGCTGAATCCTCATGGTGATAGCTGCATCATAGAAGTCCCGGTGGCGAGGGTGTCACCAACCCGGAGAAGCGTCCGGGTGACGCTGAACTGGACACCAATCCTCAAGAGGCACAAACCGGAGCTCGAACACCTGCTGTGTAGTAGCCAAACTGAGGTCAACATGGACAGGCATCACTGGGGGCCCGACCATGGACGGTGGTGGAGTTGGAGCTGGAGCAGCTCTGGGGACTCTAGCACCCCGGCGAGGACCCTCAGGGTGAGGAGCTACCTCGATGCGGGTACGGGTGGAGCGTCTGCACGGAGGAGTCTGCTGAGCTGGCTCTGCTGTCTCTGGAGCTGTACCTGGAGCCTGAGTGGCCTCAACTGCCTCTGTGGGAGCCTCTGCTGCCTGTGTCTGAGGTGCTCTGGCCACTGAGGAGACTCGAGAAGACGGAGGGCGAGAACCAATCCGAAGTGAGGCACCACTCTTGGCCCTGTTTGCTGCCTCTGCCACGGCGATCGCTGCCAAAGCATCTCTGTCCAGAAGCTTACGCTTCTTGCCTAGAACCTTCGCCTTGGCCTTCCCCTTTTGCTAGGTGGTGAGAGGGGGACGGCGAGGCGGCTGATTGTCACCGGGACCACCACCTACATTCTTGCAGCGAGCCATATCGACCATTCAATCAAACAGAAAAAGGCCCAAATGCCACTGCCACTGAGTACCAACTGTGACATCCCCTGACACACTGAGTCACTGCTGCTGACACTGCCTGATCAAAAAAACTGTCACTAAGAGAGGCCTGCAATGCCACTGACACGCTCTAGAGGCTTTGCCTCAATCCATACTCGCGGGCTTTGCCCGAGTTCTCTGTCACTGTCACTGACCCGACTGCCATAGAAATAGATAGATAGAGCATATATAAGCAAATTATATAATCTAGAGGTGCGAAAAGCCTAAGGAAGCAAGCAATGTAGATAAGAGAATAAAAGAACTGTGTCGGTTACCTGAGGTAAGAAGCGCGTCAATCCAATGCACGTCGGGCTCGGATCGGGACACCACGAAGAGCGAATCGACGACGGCTAAAACGCGCGACGATGAATCAACGAAGAAACCCTAGGGAGGAATTGCAAAACAGGGGAAACCCTAGGGGGGCTGCTGGTGGTGGGTTCAGGGAAGGGGTGGGATGAGGCTCGGCTGGGTGGGGAACAGAGCAGGGCAGAGCGCAGCCGGAGCTGGGAGCTGGACGGTGGCGTAGGCGAGCAGGGCGGCGGTGCTGGCGAGCAGGTCGGCGGCGCGTGCAGCAGGGAGCAGGGGGGTGGCAGGGTCGGGGGTTGGAGCTCGTGGGCCCGCAGGACTGGGCCGACCACGAGGTTCGACGGCAGCGAGGTGGGCGGGCGGCGCTGATGGCGGAAAGGCGCGACGGCGGTGTACGGTCTGGGTGAGGCACGGGCGGGTGAAGGGGAAGATAGAAGAGGTGAGCACGAAGGGGTAACTGCACGCGAGGAGCGGACTCTGGATGCGGATTTTAGTTCGGACCCGCGACACCGGACGCCAGGCGGTTAAAAAACGGGCGACAAGCTCTCTGGAATCTATTTATCTGGACACAGATCTGGGTCCGGATGCTGGCAATAGTGTTGACCGGAGGACTGTGCGGAGGAAGGCGCAGTGAAGGAGAGCTGACCGGACGCAAGGGCATTGGTCTGGACGGCTGAAACCGCGCGTCCGGGTCAAAAACAGGAGTACAGAGGGGGATCCGAACGCAGACAATGGTCCGGATCAGAGAGAAGGTAGCGTCTGGACCTTGATCCGAAGCCCAAAGTGCACTGAATTTTTTTTCTGTCTCTCCCTTGCTCTCTCCCACACTATTTCCAACACAAATAAGACTCAAAAGAACACTTGTTGGACATAGTGTGAGAACCATCACTCAAACTCTCAAGATTTTTCAAATAGTTAGCCTTTGGCTTAGCTCTTTTTTAATGAAAATAGGCAATAAAAGAGGGCAAGGAACATCGTATGGCCATTAGTAGGGGTATAGTGACAACTTGAGCGTGGAATGCTCCCCCTAAAATGGACGAACGCAGAGGATGCTCAAACTTAACCGAAAAAAACGAGCAAACAACAAACATGCATATGCAATGCATTACTTGAATTTGAATCTAGTTGCTTGTCAAGTTTAAACCGCGATTAAGCTTCTTCACACGCTTGAGGGCGGTTATCTTAACCAAGTTAGACAAGCCTATGTGCACGTACATAATTGAAACATGAATGCAAGGTACCAACACAAGATCATCTTTTAGTGAAGTTACTTAGATCAAGCACATTTAGTTCACTTCTCAACCTACAAAAGGTTACTTCATCAAGAGGTTTTGTGAAGATATCCGCCAATTGATCTTCACTTCTTACACCAACTAGGGAGATATCTTTCTTTGAAACATGATCCCTTAGAAAGTGATGACAGATATCGATGTGCATAGTGCGGGAGTGTTGAACTGGATTATTAGCAAGTTTTACCGCACTTTCATTATCACAAAGAAGTGCTTAGTGCGGGAGTCTAGAAGATTTTGTTTCATGTATAGGATTTGTGCACAACAAGCTCTGACGGCTATGTATTCCGCTTCCGCGGTAGACAAAGCCACACTATTTTGTTTCTTAGATGACCATGATACAAGTGATCTTCCAAGCAAATGGCAACCTCCGGAGCTACTCTTCCTATCAACTTTGCAACCGGCATAATCCGAATCGGAGTAGCCCACTAGTTGAAAAGTAGCTCCTTTGGGATACCAAAGGCCAATGCTTGGGGTGTGCTTTACATATCTAAGGATTCTTTTTACGACACTTAGGTGAGATTCCTTAGGTTTTGCTTAAAACCTAGCACACATGCACACACTAAACATGACATCAGGCCTAGATGCGGTAAGATATAACAAACTACCAATCATAGAGCGGTAGAGAGTTTGATCAATAGATTCACCGTCCTCATCAAGGTCGAGGTGTCCATTTGTAGGCATTGGGGTCTTGATAGGCTTACAATCTTCCATCTTGAACTTCTTTAGCACATCATTGGTATACTTCTCTTGAGATACAAATGTGCCTTCTCTCAATTGCTTCACTTGAAACCCAAGGAAGAAGGTAATCTCTCCAATCATGGACATCTCAAATTCCTTCGACATCAAGTCACCAAACTCCTTGCAATGATCTTCATTCGTTGAGCCAAAGATAATATCATCAACATACACTTGACAAATGAAGATATCTCCATCTTGCTTCTTGGTGAATAGTGTTGTGTCAACCTTCCCAATAGTGAATTCCTTCTTGAATAGGAAGTCCCGAAGACGCTCATACCAAGCTCTAGGGGCTTGCTTTAGCCCATATAGCGCCTTAGACAACCTATAAACATGGTTAGGATATCTAGGGTCCTCAAAATCGGGAGGTTGATTGACATAGACTAGTTAATTTATGAAACCATTTAAGAATGCACTTTTCACATCCATTTGATATAACTTTATATCATGGTGTGATGCATATGAAAGGAGGATATGTATGGCTTCAAGTCTTGCAACCGGTGCAAAGGTCTCCCCAAAATCCAAGCCTTCAACTTGGGAGAACCCCTTTGCAACTAGCCTTGCCTTGTTTCTAACCACTTGACCTTGATCATCTTGCTTGTTGCGGAACACCCACTTAGTTCCTATCACTCTTGCATCTTGTGGCTTTTCTTCTAGAGTCCACACTTGATTTTTGGGTGAAGTTGTTCAATTCTTCATGCATAGCATTCACCCAATCCGGATTCTCAAGCGCTTCCTCTACACATGTAGGCTCAACACAAGAAACAAAAGAGTGATGTTCAATAAATGAAGCAATCTTTTGGTACCAAGTCATTACTCCCCTTGAAGGACTCCCAATGATGAGTTCTTGTGGATGGGATTGGAGTATGGGTGCGGATCTTTTATCAACCACTTGAGGAGGAGGTGTAGGTGCATCAACATCTTGAGCTTGGGACTCTACTTGAGCTTGAGGGATGAATGTATCTTCATTTGTTTCCCTCACTTTATCATCATCATCTTGAGGCCCTTGTGATGTAGAAGGTTGAGTACTTGCGTCAACTTCAACCACCACTTGATCTTCTTCTTTGGGGTTGATTGCACCGGTAGGCATGTTCTTCATAGCCTTCCTCAATGGTTCATCATCTACATCATCAAGATTTTCATTTGCTCCTTGGGAGCCATTAGTCTCATCAAATTCCAAGTCATATGTTTCTTCAACTAAGTCGGTGGCTTGGTTAAATACACGGTATGCTTTGGATTTCAAAGAATAACCAACTAGGAAACCAATATCACATCTTCTTTGAAACTTCCCTAGATGTTGACGCTTCTTGTAGATGTAGACCTTGCACCCAAACACCCTAAAGAATGATATATCTGGCTTCTCTCCATTAAGCAACTCATATGGTGTCTTCTTCAAGAATCTTTGGATGAACAATCTATTGGAAGCATAGCATGCGGTATTGATAGCTTCGGCCCAAAACTTCTTCGGGGTGTCATACTCATCTAGCATGGTTCTTGCAAGAGTAATTAGTGTCCGGTTCTTCCTCTCAACCACTCCATTTTATTGAGGTGTGTATGTTGCGGACACTTCATGCTTGATCCCAACTTCATCACAATAATCTTCAATCTTTGTGTTGATGAACTCGGTGCCATTGTCACTTTTTATTTTCTTGATCTCTACATCAAATTCATTTTGGGCTCTCTTGGCAAACTTCTTGAATGAGCTTGTGGCTTCCCTTTGTCATGAAGAAAGAACACCCATGTGTATCTTGAATAATCATCCACTATCACAAGACAAAAGAGGTTGCCACCCAAACTAGCATATGTCGTAGGTCCAAACAAATCCATGTGTAGAAGCTCAAGAACTCTTGATGTTGACATGAATGCTTTGTGGGGGGTGAGTGTTGGCAACTTACTTACCGGCTTGACATGCACTACAAAGCTTATCCTTTTCAAACATAACATCCTTGATGCCTCTAACCATTTCCTTCTTCAATAGCTTCTTGAGAGTAGACATTCCAACATGAGCTAGCCTTCTATGCCACAACCAACCAAGAGATGACTTAGTGAACAAACATGTTTGGAGGTTGGCATCATTTGATGAGAAATCCACAAGGTAGAGGTTATTGTGCCAAAAGCCTTTGAATATGACTTGACTATCATCAATCTTTGACACAATGACTTCATTAGGAGTGAACAAGCATTGGAAACCAAGATCACACAATTGGCCTACCGAGAGTAAGTTGAAGCTTAGTGATGCAACTAACAAGACATTTGATATTGAGTTGTCATTTGAGATTGCCACTTTTCCATGTCCTTTGACCTTTCCCTTTGAGTTGTCCCCAAATGTAATCTTGTCTAGATTGTTGACATCTTCTTCTATTGAGGTGAACATCTGAGGGTCACCGGTCATGTGTTGAGTGCATCCACTATCTATCACCCAATGACTTCCACCGGTCTTGTAGTTCACCTACACACAAGAGATCAAGCTTGTTGTTTAGGCACCCATTGAGTACGGGGGCCCATTGCTTTCTCTACTAGTGACTTAGCCACCCAAAGTGTCTTCAGTCTATTCTTGTTGGGTGGTCCTAAGAACACAACAAGTGGCTTTCCCTTGACATCCTTGTTGATGACATAGTGAGCATTGTATGCAAAAGGCCTAGTGTGCTTGGGCAAGGGTTGTGGAGGTGGAGTCACACAATCATGAGCAAAGTGTCCTTGCTTCCCACACTCAAAGCATGTCTTCATCTTTGGCTTTGGCTTTGCTTGATAGAAGTACTTGGCTTGTTGTTGATATTGAGCTTTGGCTTTAGCTTTGGCCTTCTTCACTTAAGCGGACTTGTAGCCAAGACCGGCTTTGTCATTCTTCATGACGGTGTTCATAAGGAGCTCACTTTGAAGATTGTGGCCCTTTATGAACTTCTCCATTCCAATGTCTAGATGGTTCTTCTCATTCTTTAGCCTCTTGTTCTCTTCTCTAAGCATATCAACTTCAAGTGTCATATCATAGTCTTCATCTTGTGACTCAATCACTATTGACTTGGTTGACTTGAGCTTGATGAGATCTTGCTTGAGCTTCTCATTCTCATTCTTGATCTTGACATAGTCATTATAGTGATCGGCCACAACCACTTGCTTGCCTTTGCACTTAGGCTCTTGCTCAATGGGCTCATCAATCAAATCATCACAAGAAGTGCCAATGTCTATCTTGACAATGGGGTTAGCAACAATAGGCAAGGCATCTTCAAGACATTCATTTGCTATAAGGAGAGTATCATAGTTCATTTTTACTTCGGTGTACTCTTCCCTAAGCTTGTTGCATCTTTCTCTAAGCTCTTGTGATGTCCTCTCTAGCTTATCATGTTTCTCTTTTAGCTCTTTGAGAGAGGATTTGAGCTCCCTAGCATGTGAGGATAAGGATTTGTTCTCACTAATTAGCTCATCACTAGCATTGGATGTTATTTCAAGTTTGTCTTGCAAGTCATCATTTTCTTTTTCAAGCTTTTCATTTTTGGCTTGCTCCTTCTTCACAATTTTAGTATACTTAGTGAGCAATTTTATGAGTTCATCATAAGAAGGAGCTTGGTATTCCTTTTTACTTTCACAACCACTATCATCACTATCATCACTATCCTCTACTTTGGATTGTACCTTCCGGTCACCCTTGGCCATAAGGCATAGGTGTGTAGAGGATGTAGTGGAGGAAGACGGTGGTGGTGGAGGAGGCAATGAAGTTCCAATGACTAGTGCGGCCACCTTATCATCATCACTATCATCATCGGATGACTCATTTGAATCTTCAATGTCGGTTAACCAATCACCAACTATGTATGCCTTGCCATCTTTCTTCTTTTGGTCTTGTAACCTCTTCTTCTTGAAGCCATCTCTCTTCTTGTGTGGCTTCTCATCTTTCTTCTAATCGTCACTTGACTCATCTTTTTGCTCTTTGCCATTCTTGTACTTCTTCTTGTACTTGTCCTTCTTGGGCTTGGTGCATTGGTGAGCTAGATGGCCAAGATCACCACAATTGAAGCAATCCATCTCCGACAATGGCTTCCTCTTGTTGCTAGTGAAGAACTTCTTCTTTCTTGAATCAAACTTGACACCGCTCTTGTTTAGCTTCTTTAGCATCTTGGTGGTCTTCTTCACCATTAGAGCGATGTTTGAGTCATCGTCATCTTCACTTGGGGTATCATACACCATCTTTGACTTGCCCGTGTCATGGCTAGCTTTGAAGGCCAAGTCTTTCTTCTTGGTGGATGATGAAGCTTCATCTTCTTTGTGGAAGTGCATGTACATCTCATGTGCATTGATCTTTCCCAAGACTTGAGTTGGTGTATATTTGGAAAGATCACCTTGATGCAACACGGTCACAATGTTGGCATACTTGGCAATTGGAAGCACACAAAGAATCTTCCTCACAACATCGGCTTCATCCATTTGCTTTAGCCCAAGAGCATTCAATTCTTCTACAAGAACATTTAGGCGTGAGTACATTTTATTAGCATTCTCATGAGCAAGCATGGTAAAAGCATTCATCTTATTCATGACTAAGTGATATCGCTCTTCCCGCTCGCTCTTTGTGCCCTCATGAAGAGCACAAATGTTCTTCCACAACTCATGTGCATTCTTTGAGGTTAGCACACGGTTGAACACATCCTTGCCAATGCCCCTAAAGAGGTGTTGCGGGCTTTGGCATTCCACTTCTTATAGTGGACTTCGTCACCGAATGGTTCTCCATCATAGGCCGGAAAACCATCGGTGGCGGCTTTGAGCACACCAACATCTAAGGCTTCGAGGTAAGCCTCCATACGCACTTTCCAATATGGAAAGTCGTCTCCATCAAACATGGGCGGCGGTCCATCCTCATGGGACATCTTGCTCTAGGCGGTGAAGCCTAATTTAGAGCAACACGGCTTTGATACCAATTGAAAGGATCAAGATGCCCAAGAGGGGGGGGTGAATTGGGCTCTTTTAAATTTCTAAGCAATAATTAAAACCTATCAAGAGCCAATTAACCCCCTAGTGCTTTCCTAAGTGTGTCCTAGCTAAACAAGCAAGACAAGGCAATGAAAGCGGTAAAGCCCTATGCAATTCTACTCAAGCAACAAGAATATAATGCGGAAAGTAATGCTTACGAGTAAATTCAATAAGTAAGGAGTAGGGGCAAAGTAAATTGACACGACGACGTTTTGCCGAGGTATCGAGGAGTCGACACTCCCCCCTAGTCCTCGTTGGAGCACCCGCGCAAGGGTATTGCTCCCCCTTAGTCCGCGCAAGGACTAAGTGCTCTCTATGGGCTGATTCTTCACCACTTTGGCTCGGTGAATCACCCACAACCGATCACAATCGAACTTGGGTCATCCACAAGGAACATCACCGGATGATCACCAAGAGTAACAAGCACTAACTCTCACTTGACCAAGGCTAGTCTAGTGATTGAATGGATGCACACTTGCTAACTCTAAGCAACTAGTGAGAATCAACACATGGAATTGCAATTCACACTCTCACTAGGGCTCTTGCACTTCTTGCACTCTCACAAGGCAATCTCAGCAATTGGAATGGGCAAGAGAGCTTCCATGGGGCTGATAGGGAAGTATAAATACCCCCCAAGCAAGCCCCTAGCCGTTAGAGGCAAAATATGCCTCTCTTCGTCACTCCGGACGCTAGCAACAGTGAGGGAACCGGACCATGTCACATGCGTCCGGACCCCCTTCTCTCTCTGTTCTCAGCACTAAACGCCAGGCGGTTCCGAACGCTGAACATGGTCCGGACGCAGGCAACCGGACAGCGTCCGGATCAAAATACCCTTACTATAACTCTCTGTGACGAGTCCGAACACAGCCAATGGTCCGGACCCCCCCAAACCGGACAGCCTCCGGATCAACAGACCCTTACTGGACCTCTCTGTGTAGGGTCCGGACCCTGCACTGTTCACAGCGTCCGGTCGCTCTGGCAAGACAGAGCTAACCCTAGGGATCCGGACGCATATCCAATGGTCCGGACCCTGGGTTTTACTAGCGTCCGGATCACTTTTCTTCACCTGATGAGCACACTTCCAACATGGAAGTTGCTCTTTTTGGTTCAAGGACTTTTTCTAAAGCTTCCTAGTGCTAGTTTGACAAGTGTGCATCACACCTAAACACATAGCCTCTCCTAGGTCAAGCTACTAGATAGAACCCCTCTTAATAGTACGGCCAAAGGAAAAATAAAAGTGCTAAACTACTCTAAGTGTCTCTCAACTCCAATGACACTTAGACCTAGTCTAATCTTCAACCTTGTCGCCAATCCTTTGAAAACCGAAACGTTTCCAATAACGGGGCACATATACCATGATTGTCCAATCAACCATCCATTACCATGACATAACTTTCTTATTGCCTCTGCAAAACACACGTTAGTCATAGTAATCTTGCATTGTCGTTAATCACTGAAACTCTAGGGGCCTAGATGCTTTCAGGTCTGACAAAGAAGACCACTGCAGGCGAGCAACAAGGATGCACATCTGGCCTATAGCACAGGATGTAAGAAATTCACAAGCAAGCACATCTGCGCGTTGCAACAAGAAATATTGTTTTGCCCTGAAATGATCATTTTGTCCCTCTTCACAAATAGACAATATTAACAATTATTAATTTGTTCATATATTTGTAGGGCACTAAAAATATTGAAAAAATCACAGAATGTATACATCACCAAATCATGACTAAGCTCAAAATATCAGCTAAAAATAATAAAGTTTAATATATTAATTAAGCTTGATAGGACATAAACTATAACTCAGTCATGCTAAATATACCATTATAAACTTTATTATTTTACGCTAATATTTTTAGCATAGTCAAGATTTGGTGATATACACATTCTATGATTTTCCAAGATTTTTAGTGTTCTATAAACATATTAACAAATTAATCATGTTTAAATTTGTCTATTTTTTGAAGAGAGGCAAAATGGTCTTACCGTGTAGTTCGCATCATGTATAGTGTAGAAGATTTCATAGTACAATTTTTAGACACTTATATGATTTTATATCTATTTTATAAAAATATTTTATTATGCATGATGTCCACCAGCAAATTTGACAAGAACAGAGTGTCTTCTAACAAATCTCACTATTTTTAGTGTCTACCGGCAAAGGGATGTCACTATCAATGTCTAGTAGCAAATTTTCTCAAACAATAATAAGCAATTAGGCATTTTCATGTTTAATTTAATCTAGAAAACCATAGAAGATTTGTGATAAAAATATATACACGCGTGTGATATTGCTACTTTCAGTTAAGATCGTCATGAACGAGATTGAAAGGATCAAGATGCCCAAGAGGGGGTGAATTGGGCTCTTTTTAATTTCTAAACAAGAATTAAACCTATAAAGAACCAATTAACCCCCTAGTGCCTACCGCTTGTGTGTCCTAGCTAGAAAGCGGTAACAAAGCAAAGGAAAGCGAGAACTTCCTACACAATTCTAGTATGAATTGAAAGACAAGTGCGGAAAGTAATGGGGGAATAAAGAGCTAAGAAAAGAGATGCTTGACACGGCGATGTTTTGCCGAGGTATCGAGGAGTCGACACTCCCCCCTAGTCCTCGTTGGAGCACCTCGCAAGGTATAGCTCCCCCTCAATCCCGCGCAAGGGATGAGTGCTCTCTACGGGCTGATTCTTCGCCACTCCGGCTCGGTGAATCGCCCACAACCGATCACACACGTCGATGGAGAAGGGCCGCCGACAATCTTCCGGCGATCACCTTCCTCCGAACACCACCGGACCGTCTAGGTGATGTCGATCACCAAGAGTAACAAGCCTCGATCTTTGCTTGACTCACTCAAGCTTCACAACTAGAGGATGCACACTTGAACTCTTGGATGAACTAGAGAGAGGATGGATGGATTTGCGAATCACTCTCTCTCTCTCTAGGGCTCTTGCTCTCTTCCCAACCTTCTCAACGAACTCAGCAACTCAAATGAGCAAAGGCCAGGTGGGAGAGAAGTGGGAGGGGCTATAAAAAGACCCTCTGAAAACTGCCTCGGGCTGGCATTTTAAGTTGGCGACGGACGCTCCGTCGACTAGGCGACGGACGGTCCGTCGCATGCCCAACGGCTAGTTTCTGTTCATAATTGAGGCGACGGACGCTCCGACGCCTAGGCGACGGACGGTCCGACGCCTTTGTCTAACGGCTAGTTCTGACACACTGTTCCCAGCGACGGACGCTACGTCACTGGGCGACGGACGCTCACTCACAGCGTCCGACGCTGAATTCTGGCTAGGGTTTGAAAACACCCTCTCTGGAAGGTCGACGGACGCTCTCCGCAGCGTCCGACGCCTGGCCGACGGACAGCGTCCGACGCACCCTGGAAAGCTTAGCCAGAAAACAACCTCTCTGGAAGGCCGACGGACGCTGTGGACTCAATCACCCAGCGTCCGGCGCCTTTGTCCGACGCGTCGGACAGCGTCCGGCGCCCCTGCCAGGAGCGTCCGTCGCCCAGAAAAAGATTTTGACAAATCCGTTTTTCGTCGCGATGAATATGGAAGTTGTTCTAGGCTATCTTACGGTCACCATAGGCTTGCTTAGAGCTAAGGAAATCAAGTGTGCACCACACCTAAACATGAAGCTTTCCTAAGTCAAGCTACTAGTCTCAACCCCTCTTAATAGTACGGTCAAAGGTAAAAAGAGAAGCCCTATCTAATTCTAAGTACCCTTCATCTCCTTATGGCACTTAGCCTATCATTCTAGGGTCTTCATCATGTCTCCTTAACAACCGAAACGATATCCATCTTGGGGGCTAAGTGATGACCTTTAGAGCCCATTTTCCTTGATCACCATGGCTAGGCTACGCATAGCCTCTACAAAACACACCGTTAGCCATAATAATCTCTAATTGTCGTTAATCACCGAAACCAACCAGGGCCATGATTCTTCAATCTCCCCCTTTTTGGTGATTGACGACAATAGAACCTCGAGTATGGATAAGAGTTTTGGTTAAGAATCGAGGGTGACTTGGAATGGTTGAGCAAAGGTTAGTAAGAAGGTAATGAAGTACACTTGCTCACCCAAGCCAAATCACAAAACATGGTACTTATGGATATGAATGAAGAAGCGGTACCTGATGATATTCTCAAAGGATGTATCGGAGTAAAACGCGGAAGCTCAAATATCGTTAGGCAAAGAGATATATCATGAACATGAAACAACTCACAAGATATATTAGAGAAACACAAGAGTTTGTCACATGCAACCATATATACACATATATACATCAACCATCATCACATCACACATATAGACAAATGCATAGAAGAGATATGATGAAAGAGAATGGGGAAAAAAAGCATACAAAGATCCAAATCCCTCCCCCTATCTCTATACTCGACCCTCTCTCTCCCCTTTGGCGTCTAGCACCAAAAACTACGAGTCTGGGGCTGGAGAAGAAGGCGAAGTAGCGGCAGCTCGGCGATCCAGCATAATGAAGTCCTGAAGGTCGGACTCGTCTGACTCATCTGACACGGTCTCTGCTGGTGTAGGTGCAACTGGGGTGGCCTCTGAAGCTGTCACTGGCACCTCTGGAGCTGCGGTCGCAACTGACTGTCGTGGAGACTCTGCTGGTGCCTCGGACGGTCCTGCCTCAGTGGTAGCGGTCCTGGGGGCCCGACGAGTGAAGACTCGAGGCGAGGGGGACGTGGTCACTGCTAGTGCCACTAGGGACACTGCCGCTGCAACCTCTGCAGGCTGAGTCTGACCAGGAGAGGACACTGCCACTGTAACCTCATCTGCTAATGATATGGCATTCGTCTGAACGGCAGCTGGAGGTGTGGTGACTGTCTGTGCCGACTGCTCAGGTGCGATCTCCGACGACGCAACTGAGGACTGGTGAGTTCCTGTCGCCGGAAGATCCACTGCGGTCTCTGGAGTTGGTGTGACCTGCTGAGGTGCTCCTGGGGAGTTTTCTCCCGTGATCTCCAGGTACGAAGCGGACAGATCTCGCGAGGCCTCTGCTAGAGTAGTTCCCCGGGTAGGAGTGAATCCCGTCTGGAACTCTCCGGGTGAACCTATCCAAGAGGACACCTAGGTCCTCGGAGTCTGGTACTCTGGAGAAGCTGCTGGCTGGAAGGGAGGTGTAGCTGGTGCCTGACTCTGCTGTCCTCTGGACGGTAACGCTGGAGTGGGCACCACTACTACTGGAGTCTGCGGTGGCGGAGAGGTGAACTGCTGCTGCTGAGAGACTGCGGGCAACTGAAAGTGTGGCGTCGAGGTCTGCCCGGAGCTAGAGGCCAGAAGACGCTCAAGTAGAAGAGTCTGAGTCTTCTGGATCTCTGCCTGCTGGAGCTGGTAGGCTAGGAACTGGCACTGGAACTCATCCTGCCTAGCCTATGTCTGTGCCTAAGCGGCCAGCTGCTGCTCAGTGAGCCTCCGTAGGTCTGCAGCCTGTCGTCTCTGCTCCTCTGCCTGACGAGATTGCTCCTCCTGCATAGAAAGCAAGGTAGCCTCTGAGGAGCTGGAGCCTGCAGCTGGAGCTGCTGCAGCTGTGCCTGACCCACCAGCCTCGTGGTCATGTGTCATAGGTGTATACTCGTGCACGGGCTGGTAGTCCTCGTCCGTGCTGTCAGAGTCGAGATCCTCTCTAAACACTGTCTCTGCAGCTGTATCGATCTCGGCGTCCAAACCAGCTAGCTCTGCCTAAGCTATCTGCTCAACTGTGGCATCGGCGACCTCGGCTGACTGTGGTGGCACTCCGGCTTGTCTCGTGCCTGGTCTGTAAGCTCTGCTGGGGCGAGGCAGCTGCCCATGAGCCACAAGCTGGCTCATCGAATAGACAGGGAACTCTGTAGCTGACCTCGTGAGGGTGACTCTCATAACCCCTGACCCAGTCTTGGCAACTACCAAGTAAGAGATCCAATGTGCGAACTGTAGCTGCCAATGGCCTCTGAATCCAGCAGCTATGATGTCCTCGAGCTCGCTCACTATCAGATCCCATAGATTGAACTGCTCTTTCCGGACAATGTGAGCTAGGAGCCAAAGCTGAAGTCGAGTGATAGTATCCCTAGCTCCAATCCTGGGTAGAATGGTCCGTCTGAGAACCTCGTGGAGGATCCGAGCCAAAGGAGTGAGGTCACGTGGCGTCCGGCTCGAACCCTCAGTGAACGGCTGCTGAAAACACGGACTGACAAAGTCTGTGGATGGTACTATGCCATCGTGAGGTCTGCGAGGAGCCTCCTGATCCCCATAGCAAAGACTGTGGATCCTGGTAGGTGAAGATCCAAGGTGAAAGAGCTCTCGGAACCTGGCAGCTGTAACCCTGAAGTCACGGCCCTTATATGCGAAGTGAAGGAACTCGTGATCAGGTGAGATCCACAGAGAGGCGTAGAACTGATAGACCCACTCCTTCTGATATGCCCCTGAGCGACCCATCAGATCTGTCAATCCCTGGATGTACTGGAGATGCTGCAGGATCTCTGGACCGCCGATCCCCTCAATCTGAGTAGCTGGGCACACCCTGTGGGCCCTGAGGGGAGCATCGGTGTCAACATACGCTCGGTAGAAGTCCTCGTGCACTGTGGTATAGAAGTCTGGTCCAGCACGGGGGTCCCTCTGAGGTGGAAACCAGGACTGGAAGTCGACGAACCGAAGCATCTGAACTTGCTTTGCTGTAAGTGTCCTGACCTGGTGCCTCACGGGGTCTAGGAGCCGGGGTCCTGGAGGGCTGGGTGGTGCACCTGAGCCTCGGGAACGAGTAACACGACGGCTCATCAGCTCTCCAATGGTAGAGTGGCCCGCGGCCTCTGTCGGCTCAGTCGCTGGGACTGGCTCTATAGCTGGTGCCTCTGTAGCCTCGACGGGCTCTGACACTGGAGGTGGAGGGGACTCACTACGCGCTCCACGGCGAGGTGAGAGCCTCAAGCCGGCGCGACGTCCTCCTCGCTCAGCTCTCTCGGCTGCCTCTGCTACTGCAAGAGCGGCTACTGAATCTGGATCCATGGCTGGCCTCTTGCGCTTCCTCGAGATAACCTTCTGTTTGCCCTTCCCGCGGTCAGTGGGTAGACGCGGTGGAGGTGGAGGGTCACCACCACTACCGGGGACGGGACCTGCATTCTTCGTCCTTGCCATTTTCCAAACTCAAGCAAACAAACCACTGACAGGAAAACTTAACAACCAAAGCACAGCTCTACTGCCAAACAGACACTGTCCCTGATCCTCTGGAACCAAGCAGATCAAAGAGTGGCACGCCGGCCCTGGACTGTCCTCGCGAGGCTTTGCCTCGATCCGTACTCGCGGGCTTTGCCCCGAGTTATCTGTCACTGCCCACTGTCTGAGTCTCTTGATTAACTGACAAACTGACCCTGCTCGTCGGAAAGGGTAGAGATATACATAAGAACCATAAGCATATAGCTAAAAGGAAAGTGGGTCTATAGAGGCATGAATTAAGGAAAGAAAAGAAACGCGATATCCACTGCCATACCTCGAGCCTCTGTCCAAAAAGGAGAGAAAAAGGAAGAGAGTTTCCCCGATCAATCGCAATCCACAATCCACAGTCCGCAAACCAATCCACACTCTAAACAAGATAGAGAGATGAAAGGTTAGGGGTTGGCAGGGTGGAGAAGTGAACTGCAATTTTGAGTGAAAGTCACAGAATGAATCGGGAGTTTCACCTTTGCACCTAAAAAGGATCGAACAGTCTCCTTGGAGAGGGGCTCCTCGATAAGATGAGAAGCACTACTGAGAAAGCACTGAGGGACGGCGATGGTGCTTGAAAGAGCAGCTGCGGCGCGGCCAAGAACACTGCAGGGCAGGCGGCGGCGCTGGGACAGGGTGAGGCAGCGGCGCAGAAAAGGCCACGGCGGCGCTGGGCAGAGCAGGGAGGAGCGCGGATCTGACCGGCGGCGAGGTGGAACAGTGCTCAGCGGCGCTAGGGAAGGCTCACGGCGGCGCTGGACGGATGTGCGGCGGTTAGGGTTTGGTCAGAGACGCGGCGGCGAACTGAGCGGATTCGGGCGAAACAGAGGAGATCGGGGGTTTTCAAAAAAATTTCGCCGATAAGTTCGCGACGGACGGTCCGACGCATAGGCGACGGACGCTCCGTCGGCATGCGCCGGACGCTCGGGGAGCGTCCGACGGCATCGTCCGTCGGGCTTCCAGAGCCGATTTGGAATGCCCAGCCGCATTGACCGCGACGGACGCTCCGCGACGGACGCTTGGGAGAGCGTTCGTCGCCCTTTTTGCGGGCAAGGTTAATCTCCGGACGATCGCGACGGACGCTGAGGCAATTGACACCGAGCGTCCGTCGGCAGCGTCCGACGCATAAAAAGTGAAATTTTTTAAATTTTCTTTTTGCGTCTTTCTCCCAACCAAGTTCCAATCCCAATAAGATCCAAATAACACTTGATTGGACTTGATATGAGAACCATATCTCAAACACTCATTTTCAATTATTTTGCCATAGGCTTAAATTCAGTTTTTAGCTCAAAATATTCAAATGGAAGCGCCAAGGAGACATCATATGACCACAAGAGGGGTAAATGAGGAACTTGAGCTTGGAATGCTCCCCCTAAGTGGACAATCATAGATGATGCTCAAGAAACTTAACCGAAAAGGAAAAGGGCAAACAACACACATGCATATGCTTATGCAAAACGAAAAGTGAATCTAGGTTGCTTGCAAGTTTAAACCGCGGTTAAGCTTGGTCACACGCTTTGAGGGCGGTTATCTTAACCGCGTTAGCCAAACCTATGTGCATTACCAAATTGAACATGTTATATTACAAATGAATGCAAGGTTCACACACGATCAACTTTTAGTGAAATTAGAGTGATCAATCACATTTAACTCGCTTCTCAACCTACAAAAGGTTGTTTCATCGAGTGGTTTAGTGAAGATATCCGCCAATTGCTCTTCGCTCTTAACTCCAACTAGTGTTATATCTTTTCTAGCCACATGATCTCTTAGAAAGTGATGGCGAATATCTATGTGCTTGGTGCGAGAGTGTTGAACCGGGTTGTTTGCAAGCTTTACGGCGCTTTCATTATCACACAAAAGTGGAACTTCTTTTAAAAACACACCGTAATCAAAGAGTGTTTGGGTCATATATAAGATTTGTGCACAACTTGCTCCCATGGCAATGTATTCCGCTTCGGCGGTTGACAATGCCACACTATTTTGCTTCTTTGAGGACCAAGAAACAAGTGATCTTCCTAGCATGTGGCACCCGCCGGAGGTACTCTTCCTATCAACCTTACACCCGGCGTAATCCGAATCGGAATAGCCAACTAGTTGGAAGGGAGCTCCTTTGGGATACCAAAGACCCATGCTAGGGGTGTGCCTTAAGTACCTAAGGATTCTTTTAACCGCACAAAGGTGCGACTCCTTAGGGTTTGCTTGAAATCTAGCACACATACACACACTAAACATGATATCCGGCCTAGAAGCGGTGAGGTAAAGTAAGCTACCGATCATAGAACGATATAGAGTTTGGTCGACCGGTTTACCTCCCTCATCGAGATCGAGATGCCCATTTGTAGGCATTGGGGTCTTGATTGGCTTGCAATCCTCCATCTTGAATTTCTTGAGCACATCATAAGTGTACTTCTCTTGAGATATGAAGGTGCCCTCCCTCAATTGCTTCACTTGGAAGCCTAGGAAGAAGATTAGCTCGCCAATCATCGACATCTCGAACTCCTTGGACATCAATGCACCAAATTCCTTGCTATGACCTTGGTTTGTTGACCCAAATATAATGTCATCGACATATACTTGGCAAACAAAGATCTCTCCATCTAGCACCTTGGTGAAGAGTGTGGTGTCCACTTTCCCGATCTTGAAGCCCTTCTTGAGTAGGAAGTCCCTTAGCCTCTCATACCAAGCTCTTGGAGCTTGCTTCAATCCATAGAGTGCCTTGGACAACCTATACACATGATTAGGACAATTTGGGTCTTCAAACCCGGGAGGTTGTGAGACAAAAACAAGTTCATTAATGAAACCATTAAGAAAGGCACTCTTCACATCCATTTGAAAGAGTTTCATTTTATGGTGTGAAGCATATGCCAAAAGGATACGAATGGCTTCTAGTCTTGCAACCGGTGCAAAGGTCTCCCCAAAATCCAAGCCTTCAACTTGGGAGAACCCCTTTGCCACCAATCTTGCCTTGTTTCTCACAACCACGCCTTGATCATCTTGCTTGTTTCTAAACACCCACTTGGTGCCAATGATTCTTGCTCCTTTGGGCTTTTCTACTAGTGTCCACACTTCGTTCCGGGTGAAGTTGTTCAACTCTTCGTGCATGGCGTTCACCCAATCCGGATCCGCAAGTGCATCCTCCACACTAGAAGGCTCAACAAAGGAAACAAAGGAGTGATGTTCAACATAAGAAGCAAGTTTAGATCGTGTTGTTACCCCCTTGATGGACTCCCTATGATGAGATCTTGAGGATGTGCTTGAAGCATAGGTGTAGATCTTCTATTGATCACTTGGGGAGGAGGTTGCGGTGCTTCAACATTGCTTGCTTCGGCCTCGGCTTGATCTTGAGGGATGTGAGTGTATTCTTGAGCTTCCCTCACTTGATCTTCTTCATCAACTTGAGGCGTGTGAGGTGGAAAAGGATCTTGATTCGCTTCATCTTCAACTCCTTCCACCTCTTGTGGGTTGATAGCACCAATTGGCATGTTCTTCATGGCCTCCCTCAAGGGTTCATCACCTACATCATCAAGATTTTCATGCTCTTCTTGAGAGCCATTAGTTTCATCAAACTCCAAGTCATACGTTTCTTCAACTAAGCCGGTGGCTTTGTTAAATACACGGTATGCCTTGGATTTAAGTGAATACCCAACTAAGAAACCAATGTCACATCTTCTTTGGAACTTGCCCAAGTGTTGGCGCTTCTTGTAGATGTACACTTTGCAACCAAACACTCGGAAAAAGGATATATCCGGTTTCTTTCCATTCACAAGCTCATAGGGGGTCTTCTGGAGAAGCCTTTGGACAAATAGCCGGTTGGCCGCATAGCATGCGGTGTTGATTGCTTCGGCCCAAAACTTCTCGGGGGTGTTGTATTCATCAAGCATTGATCTTGCAAGTGTGATGAGTGTCCGGTTCTTCCTCTCTACTACACCATTTTGTTGAGGAGTATATGTGGCGGATACTTCATGCTTGATTCCAACTTCATCACAATAGTCTTCAATCTTGGTGTTTACAAACTCGGTCCCATTGTCACTTCTTATCTTCTTGATCTTCACATCAAATTCATTTTGGGCTCTAGTTGCAAACTTCTTGAATATTGATTGAGTTTCTCCCTTGTCTTGAAGAAAGAACACCCAAGTGTATCTAGAGTAGTCATCAACTACCACCAAGCAAAAGAGATTGCCGCCAAGGCTAGCATAGGTAGTAGGTCCAAAAAGATCCATGTGGAGTAGCTCTAGAACTCTTGAAGTTGACATAAAAGCTTTGGTTGGATGAGTGTTTGCTACTTGCTTGCCGGCTTGACACGCACTACAAAGTTTATCTTTCTCAAACACCACATCTTTCACACCTCTAACCAATTCCTTCTTGACAAGTTTCTTCAAAGTTGACATTCCCACATGTGCTAATCTCCTATGCCATAGCCAACGCAAAGAACTCTTGGAGAAAAGACATGTTTGCAAACTAGCTTCATTTGAGGTGAAGTCCACTAGGTAGAGATTGTTGTGTCGAAACCCTTTGAATATCAATGATGAATCTTCGATCTTGGACACAACTACCTCATTTGGAGTGAAGAGACATTGGAAACCAAGATCATATAGTTGTCCCACGGATAGCAAGTTGAAGCTCAATGATTGTACTAGCAAGACATTTGATATAGATTGATCATTTGAGATTGCCACTTTGCCTAGACCTTGCACTTTGCCTTTTGAATTGTCCCCAAAGGTAATCTTGTCTTGCCCTTCACAATCTTCCTCAAGTGTGGTGAACATCCGGGAGTCACCGGTCATATGTTGAGTGCATCCACTATCAATCACCCAATGACTTCCACCGGTCTTGTAGTTCACCTATACACAAGCAACTTGGCGTTAAGCTTGTTGTTTGGGAACCCACACTTGGCGAGGTCCCATAGCCTTGTCCACCAACTCCTTAGCAACCCATAGCACTTTGGGCTTGTTCTTCATCTTTGGACCGAGAAAAACAACTTGAGGTCTACCCTTGGAGTCCTTGTTAATGATGAAGTGTGCATCATGAGCGAAAGGCCTTATGTGCTTAGGCAAGGTCTTGGGAGGTGGAGTCTTGCATTGGGATTGAAGATGACCCTCTTGACCACATCCAAAGCACTTCTTGGGTTTGGACTTTGGTGTGTCATAGTTGCTTCTCATAGCCTTCTTCTTGTAATAGTTCTTGGCTTCTATCTTGACCTTGGCCTTCATGATTTGGTTCTCCTTGAACCCAATGCCGGTCTTGTCGGTCTTCATAATAGTGTTCATCAAGAGCTCACTTTGAAGGTTGTGGCCCTTGGTGAACTTCTCCAATCCACTTGTAAGCTTGATCTTCTCAACCTTGAGCTTTGCATTTTCCTCTTTGAGAGACTTGATCAAGGTCATTGCATCCTTGTCATCTTGTTTGGCCGACTTGATAGTGAGTGGCTTGCTTGCCTTGAGGTTGATTAGCTCTTCCTTGAGCTTGGAGTTTTCTTGCCTCATATTCACATAGTCATCATGCTTGTCGGCCTCAACTACCTTCTTGCCCTTGCACTTTGCATTTTGCTCACTAGCAACTTCATCAAGCAAGTCCTCACAAGAAGTAGCTATATCACACTTAACAACCGGGTTAATAGCAACATGTGTAGCAAGATCATTTGAAAGCAATTCATTAGCTATCACAAGTGTGCCATGTTCATTTTTAACTTGGTTGTAGTCATCTTTTAGCAAGTTGTACCTTGAATGGAGCTCTTGTGTTGACCTCTCAAGCTTATCATGTTTCTCATTTACTTGCTTGAGTGAGGCTTTGAGCTCCCTAGTGCTAGATGAGAGAGATTTATTCTCAAGCTTCAATTCATCATTAGCACTAGTCAAGTCATCAAGCTTAGCATGCAAGTTGCCATTTGCTTTCTCTAGTGATTCACTTTTGCCTTTATACTTCCTAATGAGCTTAGTGTATTTATTGCAAATTTCAATTAGCTCATCATAGGAAGGTGCCTCAAATTCATCATCACTATCATCACTAGAGCTAGCCTCATCATCACTATCCTCTTTTTGTACCTTTTTGTCACCTTTAGCCATGAGGCATAGGTGTGTAGAGGATGAGCCCGGAGATGACGGAGGTGGTGGCGGTGGAGTAGATGAACCAATCACCAAGGCGGCCACCTTTTCTTCTTCACTTTCATCTCCGGATGAGTCACTTGAGTCTTCCATGTCGGTGAGCCAATCACCAACAATGTAGGCTTTGACATTTTTCTTCTTCTTGTGGAAGTTGAAGTTCTTTTTCTTCTTGAATGGCTTGTCATCCTTCTTCTCCTCATCACTTGACTCAACCTTGTTGCCCTTGTTGTACATGAACTTATTGTTAGTTTTCTTGTTCTTGTACTTGTCTTTCTTTTCTTCGGGACATGCATGAGCCAAGTGTCCAAGTTTGCCACAATTGTAGCAATCTATCTTGGAGAGGGGCTTTCTTGAAGAGCTTGTGAAGAATTTCTTCTTCTTTGAGTCAAACTTGACTCCATTCTTGCTTAGCTTCTTCAACATCTTGGTTGTTTTCTTCACCATGAGAGCGAGATCATCATCATCATCATCATCATCGCTTGTGCTCTCATACACGACTTGCATCTTGTGCTTCTCCGACGAGGATGCCTTGAGAGCCAAGTCCTTCTTTTCCTCCTTCTCTTTTTCTTTCTTCTTGGAGGAGGAAGATGAGCCACTATCACCAATCTTCATGTACATCTCATGGGCATTGATCTTGCCCAAAATTTGTGTTGGTGTAGCGGCGGAGAGATCTCCTTGGTGAAGCACCGTGACGATGTGGCCATACCTCTCAATAGGCAAGACACAAAGAATCTTGCGTACCACATCGGCCGGTTCCATTTGGTTGAGACCGAGTCCATTCAATTCCTCTACAATAATATTTAGTCGTGAGTACATTTCATTTGCATTTTCATTTGCATGCATAGAGAAAGAATTTAGCTTAGCCATAACCAAGTGATAGCGTTCTTCACGCTCACTCTTTGTGCCTTCGTGAAGTGCACAAATAGTGGTCCACAATTCAAATGCGTCTTTGGCATTACGCACTCGGTTGAAGACATCCTTGCTAATGCCTCGAAAGAGTATGTTCTTTGCCTTGGCATTGTGCTTTTCAAAGTTGAGGTCCTCCGCGAAGAGAGTACCTCCCTTTGTGGCGGCTTTGAGCACGCCCACGTCAACGGCCTCTAGGTAGGCCTCCATACGAACTTTCCAATAAGGAAAGTCGTCTCCATCGAACATGGGAGGTGGTCCATCCCCATGGGACATCTTGCTCTAGGCGGTGAAGCCTAATTTAGAGCAACCTTGCTCCGATACCAATTGAAAGGATCAAGATGCCCAAGAGGGGGGGTGAATTGGGCTCTTTTTAATTTCTAAACAAGAATTAAACCTATAAAGAACCAATTAACCCCCTAGTGCCTACCGCTTGTGTGTCCTAGCTAGAAAGCGGTAACAAAGCAAAGGAAAGCGAAAACTTCCTACACAATTCTAGTATGAATTGAAAGACAAGTGCGGAAAGTAATGCGGGAATAAAGAGCTAAGAAAAGACATGCTTGACACGGCGATGTTTTGCCGAGGTATCGAGGAGTCGACACTCCCCCCTAGTCCTCGTTGGAGCACCTCGCAAGGTATAGCTCCCCCTCAATCCCGCGCAAGGGATGAGTGCTCTCTACGGGCTGATTCTTCGCCACTCCGGCTCGGTGAATCGCCCACAACCGATCACACACGTCGATGGAGAAGGGCCGCCGACAATCTTCCGGCGATCACCTTCCTCCGAACACCACCGGACCGTCTAGGTGATGTCGATCACCAAGAGTAACAAGCCTCGATCTTTGCTTGACTCACTCAAGCTTCACAACTAGAGGATGCACACTTGAACTCTTGGATGAACTAGAGAGAGGATGGATGGATTTGCGAATCACTCTCTCTCTCTCTAGGGCTCTTGCTCTCTTCCCAACCTTCTCAACGAACTCAGCAACTCAAATGAGCAAAGGCCAGGTGGGAGAGAAGTGGGAGGGGCTATAAAAAGACCCTCTGAAAACTGCCTCGGGCTGGCATTTTAAGTTGGCGACGGACGCTCCGTCGACTAGGCGACGGACGGTCCGTCGCATGCCCAACGGCTAGTTTCTGTTCATAATTGAGGCGACGGACGCTCCGACGCCTAGGCGACGGACGGTCCGACGCCTCTGTCTAACGGCTAGTTCTGACACACTGTTCCCAGCGACGGACGCTACGTCACTGGGCGACGGACGCTCACTCACAGCGTCCGACGCTGAATTCTGGCTAGGGTTTGAAAACACCCTCTCTGGAAGGTCGACGGACGCTCTCCGCAGCGTCCGACGCCTGGCCGACGGACAGCGTCCGACGCACCCTGGAAAGCTTAGCCAGAAAACAACCTCTCTGGAAGGCCGACGGACGCTGTGGACTCAATCACCCAGCGTCCGGCGCCTTTGTCCGACGCGTCGGACAGCGTCCGGCGCCCCTGCCAGGAGCGTCCGTCGCCCAGAAAAAGATTTTGACAAATCTATTTTTCGTCGCGATGAATATGGAAGTTGTTCTAGGCTATCTTACGGTCACCATAGGCTTGCTTAGAGCTAAGGAAATCAAGTGTGCACCACACCTAAACATGAAGCTTTCCTAAGTCAAGCTACTAGTCTCAACCCCTCTTAATAGTACGGTCAAAGGTAAAAAGAGAAGCCCTATCTAATTCTAAGTACCCTTCATCTCCTTATGGCACTTAGCCTATCATTCTAGGGTCTTCATCATGTCTCCTTAACAACCGAAACGATATCCATCTTGGGGGCTAAGTGATGACCTTTAGAGCCCATTTTCCTTGATCACCATGGCTAGGCTACGCATAGCCTCTGCAAAACACACGTTAGCCATAATAATCTCTAATTGTCGTTAATCACCGAAACCAACCAGGGCCATGATTCTTCAGAGATGTAGATCATAAAATTGAACAATGCTAGAAAAGAATCGTAACTTGCTGAAGGACCATTGCTCAAGGTGGCTCGAATCGTGAGTTGTTTGAAGTAGTGGACCAAAGTTGATGTAGGAAGAAGATCGTATTGTCGTCCCTCGATCCACCAGTAGGCAACACTGAAGATGTTCGTGCCAGGAAGAAGATGACAGAGATTAGATGGGAGTAGTCATGAAGATGCTCCAAAAAAAACTAAATGTTCCGCACACCCGAGTAGGTGACTCTTATATAAGGCAAGGTTTCAGAGGCATGCTTTTCCAACTTTTCATACTCGCAAAGAATTGGAACGTGGAAGAACTCAAAGATCCGCTACTAGCTAGACAGAGAAGATATTGTCGTTTATAGGAAGGACTCAGGAGAGGAGGCTAGGAACATCAAAGAAATGAATGAAGAGATTACCCATTACAAACCAACATGCTAGAATCATGGAAGTAATTCCTATAATGGACCATAACTCCAAAATTAACCCATGTTACATATCTGTCAAATCTCTTTATTAACCAGACCAAGTGACAAAACTAGACACCACGCTGCATGTGGCACGACACGTCATGTCCCGTCATGCATGGCTTGGCTCGACTACGCTCGTCACTGTGGCATGCACATGTGACACTCAGTTAACCTCTCTTTAACTTTTCAATTGGCATACATGTAGTCCATCTATTTAAGTTGAGTCAATCAATAATTAAAATTTTATTTAGGACCAAAACTATAATAGAACGTAGCATTTAATATGAGCTTAGAATTTATTTAATCATTAAATAGAATATAGGACATTACCATATTAATCAACATTTTCTACAGAAAATTCATCAAGACCTCACTGTTATATTGTAACGATGGTATATTAAAAAAAAGCAAAATTTATAGTGATTATGCTAGCTAATAAATTTTAGAGCCCAAAGTCTATATTCGACGGTAAAAAAGTCGGTTGATTCCGAATGATTGAATAGTGTTTTATGAGAAAGAATAAGCTGAAACAAGGTGAAATAAACTGGAAGTAGTTCAACCGAACAAAATTTACAGCTCCAGACAAAATGGCCCCCACTGCTATGGTTTATCTTAATACATGCACTATCTGAAGGACCGATAACGACGACTAGGGGGATGAATGAGAGCCTCAAATTTCACTCGAAAATGTTTGGAACACTCTTTCCAAAATACAAACCCAGTCGATAGGTGCTCAGTCTCCCCCGAGCAATACATTGCTTGAGAGATTCAGACGAAATTCGAGAAAAGAAAACTCACCGGCGGTGGAGGAAATCACACCAAAAATCTCAAAAATTGAGTTTTCGACCCTTAAAAAAAAGAGGCAAGAACCCAAGGCAAATAGACAAACTCAGCCACCAACAAACGCTGAGAGACTGACCAACGGACGCGCAGACGGGTGTGTCCGATGCTAGATAGAGAAGAACCCGAGAGGATCTCAGACCACGGACGAGACCAACGGACGCGTTCAGTCAGGGTCTATCAGACTCATGGCAGACTGATAGACTCATGGTCAGGGTCTACCAGAGAATCCAACAAGGGAACGCCCGTCCTTGCGACGCTACGCTCTGGCCAACTGGATGCCAACGCTATCAACTCTGATGAGGGAGCATGTGTCCTTGCGACGCCGTATTGCGGCTGACCGAACACCGAATCCATCAACTCCGACGAGGGAGCGCTCTTCCCTGCTGGCGCTGTACTATCTTCTTATTTTTTTAGTTTAGCCGCCGACATGATTTGTGGTGAGAACAAAACATAGAAGTTTAGAGTGTACGCTATCGTTGCTGGAGGATGTCTTTACAGTGAAAAATCACGCAGCGCATGCGCTACTAAGCACGGCACGGGCGCTGCCTGCGCTATTGCTGCCGTTCGCGAGGAGAGACAGGACACACGAGAGCAGGTTGTGCGGGCCCCACTGCCGGACGGGAGCACGCTGCATGCAGCAGGAGGTACAGTGCAAGGAGGCCTTACCGTTGCTGTTCTTTTTTCCAATGAATCAAAAAATGTTTTAATTCACAAATAAAAAGGTCAAATTAAATTCCGATTACACCATTAAATTCGTTTCAATAAATTCTTCAAAATAAGATCTCATATAAATATATTTAGATAGTTTTTATTTATAAACATGTGGACCCCACTGTTGATAGTAGAGGATGATGAGTGTGAAAGAAATGTGTATAAAGAAGAAAATCTTGATGACTAGAACAGATAGAAGATAGATTTAGAGGAATAGCAGTGCGGACAATCTTAGGATATGAATAGATTTAAATGTAACACCCCATTATATCGTACCCGTACCTAAAAAGAATTTGGACGTGGGGCAGTGGGTATCAATTGACATCATTCACTAGTACCATCGGAGATGGGTTGAACATGAGTAAGATCGTCGCACCGTTGACGAAGACATGATAAGTGGAGATGAACAGCGGGTTAGGTAGCTACAATCGTACTGTGGGTTTTGAGCGATTGACGTTGGTCCACGTACGAATTTGCCAACTTAGCTCCGTGCGCTGCCGTCCACTGTGTCCAGTACATACAACATTTAGAGCAAGGCTAATAACAGCTTTATAGATGCTTATAAGGTCAGTCTCAATGGGGTGTCATATGAGTTTCATTCGTATTAAATATGTTGTTACATAGATATTTTTGATGACATGACAGTGTATTTAAGAAGAAATAATAAATGAGTGTCACGAGGATGACACTCTCTTGGCACGAATATTAACTCTCTATGAGTCATGAAATTAAATGCCTATGAGACTATAGAATGAAACTCTCCACTGAGAGTGGGTGTTTCATCCGAGTTTTATTTCATTTTGTATGACATGGCGGTCTTGAAAACACCGTCATGAAACTCTCCATTGAAACTGGTCTAACCCACCTCGTAGCCTTGTCATATAATGGTTTCGTCTTTCCAATCAATACATGACTCACTTGTCTATCTCACAATATTTCTTGGTTATTGTGTTCAAGTTGGCTGTAAACTTAGAGCAAGTACAATAATTGGCTTATAGCCAAGCAAATGCTGATGTGGAGAAAAGAGAAGAGGAGAGAGAGGATAGCTTGGCTCCCATGCAAGCACCAATTTGGACACAGAAGCATATGTAGTAGTGGGCCCAAATAGTAAATATGCAAACACCAAGTTGGACACGGAAGCATAGGCAGTAGTGGGTCCAAATAGTAAATAATGTGAGGAGGAATATAAAAGAGAAGTTTTTTTAGTAAAAGATAATTTATTATACAACTTGACTCTAATAAGGATAGTCTCAATGGGGTTTCATCAAAGTTTCATGGGCATTAAATATGCTGATGTGACACTATATTGATGAAGAGAGAGGATAAAAGTTTTATGAGAGTAGAGAAAGTTTCATGGGGATGAAACTCCTATGCACAGTTACCAAAATATAACTACATTAGAAACCGTGTCATAAAACCCCCACAGAGGATGACCTAACTTGACTTAGAGCAGATTTAATAAATTTAGCTATAAGCCAAACCAAATCACCACTAGACTAACATAATAGACTAGCAATACAACAATATGAGATCCTCCTCTATTTTAAATGTCATTTTTATTGCCTGTGTCTGTGTGACCTACCCATCATTTCCCATCTGTTGCTTTATCTCCTCACCGCACCATCCATCACGCACTCACCTTGCACGGATTGGCTGTGTTGCACGGACAGACCCCACAAACTTTGGGAGTTGCGCAAACGCTCGACGCTGGAACTCGCGACAAGCTGGTTCTCTCTCACGTAGGATTTTACTGAGCTAACTTGACTATAAGATAAATTGAGATGTATTATTGTACTTGCTCTAGTCAAACACTTAACTCTACTATTGACCTTGCTCTTATAAGTCACATCTCATCTTTCTTCTTCTGTCTCCTTCACCTCAACATTTAGCCTCTTACAACCCATTACTATACTTGCTCTTATATGGCGTAATAAAGCGTACAATTTGGCCCGTGTGTGGAGCCGATGCACCTACTCCACCTACCTGATCAATATCCATTGTCGCTGTACTTCAGCACTTGGGTGGTGTTGGACATCACTTGATGCACTCAGAATTTCCTAAAATGAAAAAGCTTAGATACAATCAGAAGAGTTAATGGCCGGTAGTAGTACGACGGCACGAGTACTAAAGGCAAAGGAGTCCAGAGTGTCCGACTCCGAGCAAGGTCAGGCCGAGGACCGGCAGGACCGCCTGTGCAACTCACACTGCAGTTCTCAACCCACTTAGAAACTAAACGGGTTAGAATTTCAAAAACTTAGTTTAATTTTAGAAAACAATATAGGAATAAAAAATATGTTTCCACTTTCTATACAGACCCTTATTTAATTTGATCATGTTTTTACATATTTGTTTTTCTTCTTTCAATCTCAAGAATTCGCAGTCATACACAATATTGGATGGCGTATTCTTGAGATTAGTAGAAACAAAAAGAGAATTGCTATGCAACAACATGTTCTAGACCTGTTTGGTAGAGCTGTGCTCCCTGATTCTCCAGCTGTGCTCCCTAATTCACTGGTGAAGTGATTCTGTGGCTGAAAATGATTATCTTTGATTGTTTAGCCTAACCTTTCAAAATCAACATAAAGAATCACTTCACAGATTTAGGCGAAGCTACTTTTTTTAGCTCTCAGTCTATTAGTTTATTTTAGAGAATCACTTCACAGAATTAGTAGAGAATTCGTTCTTGCTGAAAATTGCGTTTGACAGCCAGGCCGTGAAGCGCCGCCAAACGACCATCTTGTGCTAGCAACTGAATTTGTCGCCATCTGATTTGATTCGTGTCACGTGTTTTGGCGTTGGATCGTGTTTTGTCTGCCGCCTCAAGCTGCTACGACGTTGTTGTGCAAACCCAACTACACCAAGCGCCTCCTCCTTCTGCTGTACACACACACACTACCGCAGCTCGCCCTAGGCGTTGCCTCTTGCTCGCGTTGCCTCTTGCTCGCTAGCAACGCCCCTTCTCAGCGCGCACTGCACAGAGTTCACCAAGCTTAGATCTGTCTCTCCTGCAACGCCTCTTTGAGCTTGCTGCCCCTTCTGCTTCGCCCAACATACAGAGCTTGCCAGCCGTTCCCTCTATGCCCTAGGTCTGACGCGAGCGTCCACGATGGTGTCCTTAATGTGGTTTGTCATCCCTGGCGCGGGCGCAACTTCCATCTCTGCTCTCACGTTATGCCGCTCGAAGACGGGATCTGCTCTATGTTCTTTCATTTGCAAATTGTGAATAATTTGATGATATTTGTGAATAATTTGACGTATATTTTTATAGAATATGGAATCCATAGAGAAAAAAAATATTTTTTTCTTGAAAATTTGGCATATATTTTCTGAAATCTTGTGTTATCTCCAAATTACGCTACTCTATCCAATAAATTACACTAAAGAAATCATTGTAAATATACTAATAGAAGAAGCTAAAACAATCTGTTGTTGGGTAGAGACTAAAAAAAAGAGTAGGAACACTGTCTGCATGTCTCGCATAAGACGAAGCAAACAATAGTTGCCCAGTTTTAGGAGCAGATCCAGAACCATAAATCACTTGTGTCACGCAAGTAAGTTGTCAAATTGCCTCTTCACCCTTATTCGTTTAATTAAAGTTTAGGAGTAATTGACTTTGAAAGTAGGGAAGTGAGTGGAGATATATGGCATGGCAACTTGGCAGCATGAACAGCCGAAATCCATCGAACGCCAACCCGGCATTTCTAGCTGGACTGAAATGGAGCGTTTGACCCAATCTTTTCTCCAACGAACCACTACTACTCTACAGTTTAGGGCAAGTACATTGATGTTATCTCATAGATCGTCTCGAATAATACCACGTAATTTATAAGACGACTTAACATACCACATATATAATGGTTGATTTTTTAAGTTGACTCGTAATAACTCATGATTCCTTAATTTATGTATAGAATAAAAATTAACTTGTGAGGTGCATGACAACAACAACTCATACAATGGTGTAATAGTTGTCTCATAGTCCTAAATCTTAGCTCATGAGGTGGTTGTTTCGCGAAACAACGACCTCTTTCTCTCTCACATTTCTCTTTCCTCCACATAAGCAAAAATCCTACGTAGCATTGTATGAGACGGGGTACGAGACCGTTGACGTGTAGCAATGTACCTATCCTAGGAGAGAGCTTGAGAAAATAGCACGAGAGAGAGAGGAGCGGAAAAAAAAAATCTCCAGGTTGCTGTGTCCTCGTTATTACTCCTACTATTTTATTTTATTATTACTTGAACTACCACCGGCACCGGGTAGCTAGCGGGTACCACCAACCCGGCGGTGCTGGAAAGGAAAGCCTGCCGTCCTGTCCCCTCTCCCCCTTTTGGTGCCGCCTGCCGGCCGGGAGGAAGGAAGGGAGGAACGGAGGTGCGCTCATCTGTGCGACGGCTTCAGGGTCCGGCGGGGCTCCGAGGGGAGGCGGGGAGTCATGGCGCGGAAGCACGGCTGGCAGCTCCCAGCCCACACCCTGCAGGTGCACTCACTGATCCTTCCTCTTCATCCCCACCTCTTCTCCAGTTTCTGGATCGCTTCTCTGCTTCGTCGTGATCCGCGCCGGCATGTTCAGTAATGAGCAGAATCCGCTGTAGAATTCGATCCCTGTGCGACTGTGCCGCGAGAAATTCGAGGCCCTCTGCGCTTATTTTGAAGATCTGCTGAGAGGCCCGCGTTGGGGTTTTCCCCCCTTATTTTTCAATGTGGCTCCTTAGTCGAGAGAAATGACTGATGTAAATACTTCGCGAACTGGGTCGGTATGCGATTCTTACAGTGTGGCTGCGAATCGTGCAGATTGTAGTAAAACTGAACTGTCGTGTTGTATCTGTCAGGATTTTGAGCCCTATGGTAGCTCAGCCACTGCCCACTGGGACTATTTTGTTTTCTATCTAACGACGGAGCAGGATCATATGTCTTGATTCACAATGAATTTTCATCTACTAACACTTGTCCAGCGGCGCGGTGCTATGAAATGCACACAGAAAAAGCAACCTCTTCTCTAATTTTGTGTCTAGGCAGCTCCACATGTATTTATAGATTTAATACAGAGAATCGTTTGAAATGCCATTGTGTACTTATAAATTTATAACAACGAAAAGAATATGACTTCTAATTCAAATAAATGACTGTTATTCATGTGACAAATGTTGTAGCTGTTTTACAGTTCTCTAATATCTTCTGCTTTAATCATCTGGACTAAATGCTCTCCAACGCAAGTTTAATATGTAGTTAGACTTGTGTGATTCTAATTTACCTGTGATTCTCTGGCCATGTGGAATGCGCTGCTTATATATCTACGCCTAGATGACCAGATATGCATAATTATTTTTAATTCATCTATCTACAGAAAAGGAAAATTACACCATGTGTGGTAGATATTGTGTTTCTTTGCAACATGCTTTTGTGGTTCCTAGTTCATACTTTGGTTTAAATAGCTCCAAACTAGTTCAAATGAAACACTTCATTTGGAAAAATTGGCAACTTACTCATCATCTCATTATGACAGATCGTTGCAATTACGGTTTTCTTCCTTCTGGTGGTTGCATTTTATGCCTTCTTTGCGCCCTTTTTGGGAAAGCAAGTCCTCGAGTATATTGCTATTGGCGTTTATACTCCTGTGGTAAGTGTCCCTCACGTTAAACATTTCTCCTTTTTTTCCATCTTAAAAAAATTCTGCTAACATGAGTTGTTTCTCCTCCCTACATCACATTCAGGCACTTGCAGTTTTCATCCTTTACATTCGATGCACCAGTATAAACCCTGCGGATCCTGGGATCATATCAAAGTTTGAGGATGGCCTTATCAATATACCAACCAACGGATCTGAAATAGAAGGCATGAATTTGCCCCAGAAAGTAAACAATGCTACAGGAACAAACTCCCCAACGTCTACTTGCAGAAATTCTCTAGATGGGCATTCTAATCAAAGAGGTTCATCCATAGGGGAGCCAAACATGAATCTAGGATCACAGCTGCCAAAGAAAAGATCAAGCTGTTGGTTGCTAGGTGGGCTTCTGTGTGCTATATTTGTCAAGGAGGACTGCCGAAAAACTGATGACTCGGAGCAACAAGCAAATGGTGAGGAGGCTCTGTTTTGCACATTATGTAATGCTGAGGTATGTTCTTTTAGCTTTTCACCATGCCTCACTGTCTAGCTTGTGTTGTTTCATTTCTGCTTCACAAAAAGTAATTTCTCAGGTTCGCAAATTCAGCAAACACTGCAGAAGTTGTGACAAGTGTGTGGATGGATTTGATCATCATTGCCGGGTACTTTTCTTTATCTGTGCTGTCCTATTATATTACCTGTAATTTTTCACAATGTATAGCTAATATGGTACATCTATGCAGTGGCTAAATAACTGTGTTGGGCGGAAGAATTATTTCACATTCCTTTCTCTGATGGCAATCAGTCTTATCTGGGTATGCAATATTGGTTTGTTGTATATCCCTTTCCTTGAGTTACTTAGTTATAGGGTTTGTATAGATTTATTCCTTTTCCTTGTAGCAAGCCACTAAATATTTGAATTTCCTTTATGATAGCTTGCAATTGAATTTGGAGCGGGAATTGCTGTTATTGTGCTTTGTTTTGTCGATAAGAATGCATCAAGAAATATCCAAGACAAGTTGGGGAATGGCTTGACTCGTGCTCCGTTTGCTGTTATTGTGGTAAGTTGCTGTATTAAATAGATGTAGCCTGTAGTGTATGAGAATCTCCTATTGACTATAAGTTGTTTGAAGTAACAAGTTTCAATTTCAAAAAGAGAAATTCAAACCCGCTTGATTTTATTTTCTTTATGCTTTGTTATGATGCTTTCACTTCATTCATTGTTTTGTTTAAAAATATAGTTGTGCAATCGGTGTTGTCAGAATACAGCAGTTCAAACACTGTACCCAGTAACACCATTTTTACCTTCAAGAAGACGAGAAGTGTAATTCTTTCCTATTTAGGAATTAGGACTCTGTTATTCTTAGTATTGTTGACCCATTTTATTTTTCTCAATCATGTTGACACACTTTTTTTTTTCTGTAACATGTCCCTTTTTTATAAGATCAAACATGGTGGCACACCTATTTATTTTCTCGAACATGTTGATACACTTATTATAGCGCATGCTACCATATTAATTAGATGAGTAATGTGCAATTTGGAATGAATCCTTTTCAGATTAAAATGTATTTTTAGCTGTTGCTTGACAAAAGATCTTTTTATGCAGGGCATATTTACCTTACTTTCATTGGTGGCATGCATACCTTTGGGCGAACTTTTCTTCTTCCACATAATATTAATAAGAAAGGTCTGCATGCAATTCCATTGGGACTGTTACACATGGAAATTTTGGTCAGGTTTGCTCAGATATGCTCCCTTTTCTATGTTGTATTTCAGGGGATTACAACGTATGATTATGTCGTTGCGATGAGAGCTATGAGTGAGGCAGCTCCAGAGGATGAGGAAGGAGCAAATATCATTTACTCCCCTTCAAATTCAGCAACAACTGGGTTCAGTGTAGGAAGTTCACTTGGTCTTCACCACAAAGGTGCTTGGTGTACACCTCCAAGAATATTTATCGATCAGGTAAGCCATATGGCAAGTAGTTGCTTCCAAAAACTAGCCTATGCAATGCATGCATTTCTGCTGAGAGCTCAAAGCAATAAGAGGCACAATTATACTGTTCAAATAAGTCCTTGAAACATACTTACTTTATTTATGTTGACACCATTAACCAGGATGAAGTGATCCCACATTTGGAGCCTGGAATGGTGCCTTCAACTGTGGACCCTGATGCTGCTGGATATGCTGAAAGAGCAAACAAAGCTAAGAAGGCAGTCAAAATCAGTGCTCGCAGCCTCGCAAAGCTTGATAAGAATGAGGTAATGAAAGCTGCTGCAAAAGCTCGGGCATCATCCTCGGTTCTGCGACCTATAGATGCCCGTCGTGGTCATGATGCTGATGTCGTCTCCAGTGGCAATGCCAGTGTTAGGAGTAGCATGAGTGTTGACTACAGTGGCACAAAGGAATCAAACAGCGAGATAAAACTTTCTCCACTTCAGAACTCATACTCCCAAAGCCTTGCAAGCCAGGATGAATATGATACTGGCACACCAACCGCAAGCAGTTTAAGCAGCCCAGTCCACATCCACAAGCTTGCTTCTCACTCTCAGTTCAGTGCAGCGCCTCGCCCTACACCTCCTGAAAGACCTGTGCCAGCGATGGTGCGGCCACCTGTTCCCACCACACAAATAACCAACGCAGGGATGCCGCGGCCAGCTGTTCCCACGACACAGATAACCAACCCGATGTTCCAGTCAGCCACATCTTATGTTCGAGAGAACCGAAGGGCCTCTGTCGTCTGGGATCAAGAGGCTGGTCGGTACGTGTCAGTTCCTGCACAGACAAGAATGGGAACTGGAGTCGAGATGCCAGCAAGAAACCCACGGTTCTTGGCGAACCCAAGCGGCGAGCCAAGCAGCCATGCGAGGAGTGTTGCGCCTGGCAACGCCTCGTCCTCAGCAATGCCGTCAGGGCAGCCTTCAGAGAGGCTGACATATTCTGGGCAGTCAATATTCTTCGGCGGCCCCATGCTGAGCACCCCTGGCGTGGGTGGCCAGAGAAATGAGACAGGCGCAAGAGTACGCCCCGAGGGAAGCAGAGATCCAAATGCCCAGCAACGTGACATCCGGGGTGAGAAAGCAAGGACCGGCTCCTTTCCAATATTTGCTCCTGGGACGTTCCAGAGGAACCCACCCTTTGACAAATGACTTGCTCCTGCTCACGAAGGTCATCTGAAGTGCGATGATGCCGTTACGCCGGAACACCCCCAGCCTGACGAGTTGACAAATAGTTGGAAGGCTGCTCTTCTGGGATTGCCAGACGGATGGACAAGGCAGCCCTTAGAATGAGGCTGCTGGCACTTGGCAGGCCATTACGAAAACCACAAATATCGCTCGGAGTCAGTGCTGACGTTTTTCAGTGTTGGGAGAGCGATGGAGTGACTGATGTAGTAGCAATTCGTGTTAGGAATTCATCAGATACTTGGTGCGCGACAGATAGGAAGATCTAATTTCTGGTGATGTTAAACGAACGCCGATTTGCAGCTAACTTTGTAGTGTCGATTGCCGTCACTTTGTGTGTGCGCCATGGGATACTATTCGGCATGTGTAGAATGTTAGTTTAGGTGCACTTTCGGACAGTGCTCGTGCGTACTTGCTTGCTAGTAACTGGTCTTGAGTTTTGATTCTTGTAGCAGCATTTTTGTATGGCGTGAACCATCTCTGATTCTCTGTGTTTTGTTGTTCGTCGCTCGCGTTGTTTTGTCGCCCTTTGCGTAGCGGAGGTAGCAGCCGCGTGGCATGCTCAGCTGAACGTCACGGCGCCGCTGGCTCTGGCTGGGATGGGCTGCCGCTCTCTGCTTGCCGGCGGTGGAGGCTTCCTGTTGCCTGTTGGCGTCCGCCACGCCGACGCTCACGGTATCTGCCGGGCAATGGAATGGAAGTAGAAGAGCTGGATGGTTTCTGCAGGGTGTTCACTACTGTGTACAGGAACTGTCCATTGAGATCTAGGGATTTTTTAGAATCTGGATATAAAAAAGAACTAGCGTGTTTTATATTGTACTATTGTTTGTCTCTGTGTTAAAATCCACCGGAATCTAGTCCGTCTGGATGAGATTCAAGATTCTGAGATTTTCTTATCCATAATTTTTTTTTTTAAAAAAGAAACCAAATGGAACCTGAGTGTAGGTAGTGACATCTTCAGAAATTACAGAGGAAGAAGGGGGCAAGCAGATAAAACCTCCTGTCGCTAAAACCCTCTGCTGTTCTTTGGTGCTTCACCTCGCCGCCTCGCTTGTCGCTTCCCCCTTCGTCTCACCACTGCGCCCCCTCCCTCCCCTCCCTCACCACTGGTACCAAGGCGAGGGGATTCCTCTGCCGCCGCCTGTCCTCGCCTTCCGCCTCCCGGCGTCCACTCGGCCTAGCGGATTGTAGTCGCGGGCCAGCTGTCACGGCTCGGCCCCGGGCGTGCTCACTCTCAGTTCCTGCGGCCGCTTCGATGTACCTGACCGCCGTTTCCGTCTCCCCGGCAGCCGGCTTCTCGTCCTCATCCCAGCAGCTGCTGCCAGGTCTGCCAGGGTCGGCCGCCGCCTGGTGGTGCGGGCAGACGTCAAGGTGATATCGACCGGCGACGCCTGCCGCCGCGGGCTCGCCGCCGGCATCGACAAGCTCGCCGACGCCGTCGCCGTCACCCTCGGCCCCAAAGGTGAGGCTTTCGTAAGCTTGCTTCGGTTCCTGTTATCTTGCTGGGGATGTAGTGAGGTATCGAATATCGGTTGGGTATCAAATCTTGTCTGGTTCACCTTCGTTCAATTTAGAAAAAAAATGCTTAAGCTACAATTTTCAAGAGCGGCCCAGGGCGTTGGGATGGCAACGGCTGATCACGAGCCTGCCGTAATTGATTTAGTCAGTTTGTATCCATATACAGTGGCGGAGCTAGCCACAGAATTAGGGGTGGGGGGGGGGGGGGGGGGGGGGGGGGGGGCAATTTGCCTAATGTGAATTAAAATGTACACATATTTCAAATAAATGGCTTTGTTCTAACCCAATTA
This sequence comes from Microstegium vimineum, assembly GCA_022036555.1. Taxonomy (NCBI): domain Eukaryota; kingdom Viridiplantae; phylum Streptophyta; class Magnoliopsida; order Poales; family Poaceae; genus Microstegium; species Microstegium vimineum. The sequence continues at coordinate 38,314,484 of CM039120.1, read as the reverse complement.
AGGTCTTTGTTCCAATTCAACTAATTAAGGGGGCAAGAATTAGAGGTGATTTTTTTTATTTTGAAAATTTCTGAAATGGGTTTCCTTGTGCTAAAAAACTGCAGGCTAGTCATTATCTGTAATACTAGAAATCATATGAAATATAAAATTTGGTGGAAAAAGTATAAAGAGGGATGTTATACTAAAATTAATATGCAGTTAATGATTAGGATGCAAACATGCAGGCATACAGCTCTTGTGCGGAAGCAAAGAATAAAAATGCAAATAAACATCCTGCTGGTGTCTGCTCGCACATGCTGGCAAGAACTAGGTGCACCAGTAGCATACTAGCAGCTCAATTCGTACTCTGTCTCAGTCGAGCAACATCTTCGGATTTCTATTGCACGCTCAACCAAGACGTTGCAGTTTCTCCTCTTGCACGCTCCACCAAGACATTGCTACTCAATCTGATTTCTATCTATTTTTTATTTTCTTCAAGACATTATACGCATCCATCTCTACACTAAAATTGCTTGGCAGCAAGGGGGGGCCGGGGCCCTCTATGGCCTTAACGTGGCTCACTGACCATATATACTGCATGTACTTTGCTTAAATAGAGATAGCAATCAACAAGAAGCGCTGCCACTTCTGCAGCACCAAAACTACCGTGTGTCTACGTGTTCGTGTGCGTGTGTTATTCATCGTCGTTCCCTGTGTCTCGACTCTCACCGAGTCCGGGATTTTGTCAATTGGCATCAGAGCCGAGTTCCGCCGTCGCCATGGCATCGAAGTCGCCCTCCAAGAAGGTGCTGACTGGTGATGGCTCCGGCGAGAAGAAGGTCCAGCCGTCACGTTCGCTGCCACGTCGCCGTGGTCGCTCCCAAGGCCGTCGCTCGCGCAACCGGGACGCCAGGTCGCGCATCGTCGAGCGGCCATCCGCGAACGTCGCGTGGCCGATGCTGACCCGGACTAATTATCCGGAATGGGCCCTGGTCATGGAGGTGAACTTCTAGACCCTCTGTGTTTGGGACGCCGTCCACGACGGCATCTCCGACGACCCGACGAAGACGAGTACCATGACGACCGATAGGCGATGGCCAGACTCCTGCGCTCGGTGCCCTCCGAGCTCTGGAGCACGCTCGCTAGGAAAGGGATCGTGAAGGAGGCGTGGGATGCGGTCAAGAACCTGTGGATCAGCGATGAAAGCGCGCGATGCCAGCGCGCAGCAGCTCCGCCGGGAATTCGGCGTTCTCTCCTTCAAGGAAGGGGAGACCGTCAACGAGTTCGGCGTCCGCATCACCATGCTCGCCACCAACCTTCGCACCCTCGGTGACAACACCACCGACGCAGAGGTAGTGAAGAAATTACTGCAGGTGGTCTCGGACAGGCTGAGCTAGGCCGTCGTCTCCCTCGAGATGTTCCTTGATCTAAACAAGGTCACCATCTATGAAGTGATCGGGCGGCTACGCATGTTCGAGGAACATGCCAAGCCCAAGGAGGTCACGGACGCCATGGGGCGCCTGATGCTCTGCGAGGAGGACTAGGAGGCTCGCTGCAAGGCACGCCGTGAGCAAGAGAACTCCGGCGGCGGCTCGGGCTCCAGCAACCGCGGGAAGCGCCGTGGGCGCGGACGCGGCGGCGCAGGATCCTCGTCACGCGATGGTCGTGACGGCCAGAACGTGGGCACCGGGAACGCTGATGGCGGGAAGCCACCACCCGGTGATCGCTGCCTGAACTGCGGCAAAATTGGCCACTGGGCCAATGATTGTCATGGGAAGAAGGGCGCTACTCATGTCGCGGAGGCGGAGGAGGAAGAACGGGCGCTGATGTACATCACTGCTGAAATTGAGGTGACCGCACCGCCGCAGCGAGGGAGGCCGTGGGACCTCGCCGTTGGGTGCTAGACACCGGCGCGACGAGCCACATGACGGGCTCACGGGACGTCTTCGCCGAGCTGAACACCAGCGTCACCGGAACCGTCAAGTTCGACGATGGCTCGGTGGTCGGCATTGAGGGCAAAGGCACCATCCTCTTCTCATGTAAGACAGGCGAACATCGCCGGCTTGACGGGGTCTACTACATCCCGTGCCTCAACACCACCATCGTCAGCCTCGGCCAGATGGACGAGGATGGTTTCAAGGTCGACATCAAGTCCGGCATACCGCGCCTCTATGACCTGTAGCAGCAACTGCTGGTGAAGGTGCATCGATCACCTAGCCGGCTTACTTCCTCGACATGATCATTGCCGCCCCAGTGTGCCTTACCGCAGGGTCGGCAACGTGGCGTGGCGCTGGCATGAGCGCTACGACCACCTCAACTTCCAGGCGCTACACAAGCTCGGGCGCGCGGACATGGTGCGAGGACTACCGGCGATCGATCATGTCGAGCAAGTCTGTGAGGACTGCGTCTTGGCAAAGCAGAAGTGGATGCCGTTCCCGCAGGCCGCCAAGTATCGGGCTCAGGAGGAGCTCGAACTGGTCCATGGTGACCTGTGCGGCCCGGTCTCGCCGCCAACACCGGCGGGGAACGTCTACTTCCTGCTACTAGTTGATGATATGAGCCGATACATGTGGCTCACGCTGCTGCGCTCCAAGGGAGACGCACCGGTGACGCCACAACAAAACGGTGTTGTGGAGCGCCGGAACCAAATGATCGTGAACACGGCAAGAAGCATCTTGCGCGCCCGTGGCATGCCTGGCCACTTCTGGGGAGAGGCGGTGCATACTGCTATCTTCCTGCTCAACTGAGCGCCGACGAGTGCGCTCGACGGGATGACTTCGTACCAGGCGTGGTATGGGAAGAAGCCGCCTGTGCACTTCCTCAGAGTGTTTAGGTGTGTGGCCTACATCAAGCACCTCCGCCCCAAGGTTTTGGATTTCGGTTACACAAAAAATATCGGAGGGGGCCGGTAAAACCGGTAGGCTGGTTTTCAGGTCAAAATTGTTTAAAATTAGGCCAAAATTCGATCAAATTTTCAAAAAAAAAAAATACGATAGCGGCAAAACCGGTCAATACCGGTCTAGACCGGTAGGACCGGTTTTCGGCCGATATTGAAAACCCTACTCCGCCCACACCTCAGCAAGCTCGACGATCGCTGGCAGAAAGTCGTCTTCATCGGCTACGAAGACGGGTCAAAGGCGTACCGCTTCTACGACCCCAGCACGGAGCGCGAACACATCTGGCGCGATGTTGTCTTTGACGAGGGCGCGCGCTGGGAGTGGGCGAGTCATTGTCAAGTCCCCAACAAGAGCCGTTCACTGTCGAGTGTGAGTACCAGCTCAGGCGGGAACGCTCGGAAATTCCGTCCGCAAGCTCGTCCTCACCTGTGTCAGCATCCCCACGCACGCTGGAGGTCCAGCCTGTGTCACCACCTCCGACTACTCCCAGCATCACCACGGGGATGCAGGTCGAGTTCGCGATGCCACTCAGTGTCGACAACAACCTTGACGCAGATGATGACAAAGGTGAAGTGCACAGGTACAAGAAGCTGGACAATATTCTCGGGACGGATGTTGCTCTAGGCCTGGCACACCGTGATACTCTCGAGGCTGAACTTCATGTTGTCAGTGTGGAGGAGCCTAAGTCTATGAAGGAAGCTGACGATGACCCAAACTAGGTTGCTGCGATGGAGGAGGAAATGAAGTCGATCCGCGACAATGAAACATGGTCGCTGGTCGAGCTTCCGTGCGGACACCGAGCCATTGGCTTGAAGTGGGTGTACAAAGTCAAGCGCGACGAGAACAGGGGCATCGTCAAGTACAAGGCTCGCTTTGTCGCCAAAGGCTACGTACAGCGTCCCGGCGTCGACTTTGAGGAGGTCTTCGCGCCGGTCACTCGATTGGAGTCGGTGCGGCTGGTCCTCCCCATTGCAGCCCACTACGGCTGGGGTGTCCACCACAGGGACGTCAAGTCGGCGTTCTTGAACGGTGAGCTCCAGGAAGAGGTCTACGTCCAGCAACCTCCTGGCTTCGTTGATAGCAAGCAGAAGCACAAGCACAAGGTGCTCCGACTTCACAAGGCCCTCTACGGTCTCCGTCAGGCTCCGCAGGCGTGGAACCAGAAACTTGACGCCGAGCTGCTGGCGCTCAGGTTGACACGCTGCGTCGACGAGCACGGTATGTACACCGTGGGAACGGAGGAGAGCGCCTGATCATGGGCGTGTACGTCGACGATCTTATCATCACTGGAGGTGATGTCGACACCGTGGGGAGGTTCAAGAAGCAGATGTTGCGCACCTTTCGCATGAGTGACCTTGGGCTCCTCTCCTACTACCTTGGCCTCGAGGTCAGCCAAGGAGCCCATGGCATCACGCTGCGCCAAAGTGCCTACGCTACCAAAATCCTTGAGAAGGCTGGGCTGGCCGGCTGCAATGCAAGTACCACGCCCATGGAGATGAAGCTGAAGGTTCAGAAGGAGGGCACAACACCGACCGTCGACGGCACGGAGTATCGCAGCCTCATCGGGAGCTTGAGGTACTTGTGCAATTCAAGACCGGATTTGGCCTATTCGGTTGGGTACCTCAGCAGGTTCATGGAGGCGCCGCGACAAGAGCACATCGCCGCTATGAAGCGAGTGCTCCGCTATGTGGCAGGCACGGTGCACTGGGGTGTGCACTACTGCCCGACAGGAAGAAAGGGATTGCCGCCTAGTTTGCTGGCTACTCCAACAGCGACCTAGCGGGCGACGTCAATGATCGGAAGAGCACGAGCGGGCTCATCTTCTTCCTCGCTGGCGGTCCGGTTGCTTGGCAATCGGCAAAGCAGAAGGTAGTCGCCTTATCTTCCTGCGAGGCCGAATACATTGCGGCTGCAGCAGCTGCATGTGAGGCGGTTTGGCTGGCACGCTTGCTAGCTGAACTCGTCCGAGGGGCGTTTCACGCGCCCAAGCTCAAGGTGGACAACATGTCTGCCATTGCCTTGATGAAGAATCCTGTGAATCACGACCGGAGCAAGCATATTGACGTGAAGTTTCACTTCATCCGGGAGTGCTACGACAGGAAGCTGATCGACGTCGAGTTCGTCGGCACTGAGCTACAGCTGGGCGACATCCTCACGAAGGCGCTTGGACGTAATCGGTTTCAAGAGCTCCGTGGTGGGATCGGCATGAAAAATCTAGTGTAAATGTACTCCAGGGCTTAGGAGGAGAATGTTATAGTAAGCCCAGTATAGTATCTTCTATATTAGGAAGTAGACTAGTGCATGGCACGGCCGAGGGCGTTGGGATGGCAACGGCTGATCACGAGCGTGCCGTGATTGATTTAGTCATTTTGTATCCATATATACTGCATGTACTTTGCTTAAATAGAGATAGCAATCAACAAGAAACGCTGCCACTTCTGCAGCCCCCAAACTACCGTGTGTCTACGTGTTCGTGTGCGTGTGTTATTCATCGTCGTTCCCTGTCTCTCGCCGAGTCCGGGATTTTGTCACACTATGATTCACTTTAAGTAGAATTGATGCAACCAATCCGACTAACAAATGAAGACTTGGTGTTATTAAGGCAGTTAGCCTTAGGACATTTCTACGCAGAGTAGTTACTTCAAGATCCAGTTCCCTAACCTGTGTTGTTGTCCCCAACAATATCCCATTTCGAGTCACATGGTTACCTAGCTACTCCAAACTCGTTGATTGGTTTCTAACCATTCTTGCCTTTTCTCCTGCAACTGCCAATTTGTTGGAAATAGGGTAGTTTGATATAATGCTTTGGATGGAATATTTTCTTGTCACAAGTTCACAATGACTTGATAACCTGTTTTATCTGAACGGCAAAAGATACCTTTTTATGTTGCTGTTATAGTGTTATTTGTTAAAGGTGTAAACTTTGGAGCATTTTTGCAGTAAATGTGCTATTTATGCTCTTGGGTTCATATCTCATGCTGTTTTACTATACAGATACCCTGTTTCTGTTTCTTGTAGTGCTATTGATTGTTGAAAGCTCAGAGTTTATTGCAGGGAGGAATGTTGTTATTGACCAAGATGATGTACCTAAAGTAATTAATGATGGTGTCACAATTGCCAAGGCTATAGAGCTCCCAAATGCGCTTGAGCATGCAGGTGCCACATTACTTCAAGAGGTAAGGTTCTACATTTCTTGTATGTCCTTAAATCGGTTAGTATCACTGCTGCTTTACAGGACGTGTTTTAGCCAGATAGCATCCAAGACAAATAGCGCTGTTGGTGATGGAACTACAACGGCAATTGTTTTGGCTCGGGAAATCATCAATCTTGGGCTGTTGGCAGTTGCCACCGGTGCTAACCCAGTTGCATTGAGAAGGGGTATTGACAAAGCTGTTCATGAGCTAATTAAGATCTTGAAGACTAAATGTATCCCTGTGAGTACAAAGGAGGATATAAAAGGTAATCTTTATAGTCTGGAAAATGAGGTTTCCTGTGTGTAAAAATGCCAAAAAGAAGAAAAGTGAGGAAAAAGAACACTGACTAGCCTACTGCTGCTGCTGCTGCTGACAAGTGCTAAATTGCTTATGCACATTTAAAGCTCAAGCGTGTGTCATATGTTATTTTGTACATTTGTAGAGAAAGGAGCTTTAGCTTGATTTAAATTATAAAAAATAAGACTGCACTCCTGCATATGCTCAAATGATGAAAAAATACGAGCCATCTTTTTTTTATTGTTATTTCTCAAGCACATTACTTTGACGTATGGCATGTCATGTTTGTGTATGCATGATCTGCATTATCGGACTATTCAGTTTTCTCCATAGTAATTCTGAAGTTTATTATCAGCTGTTGCTTCAATATCATCTGGCAATGATGAATATGTTGGCAATCTCATTGCTGATGCAATGGAGAAGATAGGTCCTGATGGTATAATCAAAATTGAGTCATCATCTTCAATATACACGACAGTTGAGGTCCAGGAAGGAATGAAGGTACATTTACGTGGCCATAGAGATTTTTGAAGTGCAAATTTGTATGCAAAAACTTTGTTGTACTCAATCAGTAATGGATTTGTTCCAAAGTCTGTCAAAGATACCAAGTGATGATGATTTAAAACATGTCAAGGGACAACTTGCTTTAAATCATTTCTTGCTATGTGGACCATGCATGTAGAGGTGCTATCTAAAATTATTATTCTTGTACTGATCCTTCCAGATAGACAAGGATATGTTTCTCCATACTTCATCACAAATCAAGACAAAGCAATTGTTGAATTTCAAAATGCTAGAGTGCTTTTAACTGATCAGCATGTGAACGAAGTCCAAGAGATACTTCCCTTGCTGGAGAAGACAACACAGTTGAGTGTCCCTTTATTAATTATTGCTGAGGATGTGTCACATGCGGTGTATTCAACACTGGTTCTTAACAAACTGAATGGATTGCTAAATGTTGCGGTCGTTAAATGTCCTGGTTTGGGAGATGAAAAGAAGGCTATTCTCCAAGATATTGCTATTATGACAGGGAATACATGTAACTAGTGTTTCAAAGCTTCATTCCTTAACGTACAGACTTTGGTCTCATAGAATGTGGCATTTATTAGAGGTGGCTTTACACATTTAGCAGTTCATGTTACATGGGAGGCAAAGCTACATTTTGTTTAATGGCCTGCTAAGTTCAGCATTTTTTGTAGCTTCCACTAGTGCTTTGAGGCACCATAAGAGTTGCACTTCATTTTGTGTTTGCATCGTATATGCTTCCACATCATATAGGGTCACTGAGTAGTTCTTTTTCTCTATAACTAAACAGGTGCAGATTTCTTTGCTAGTGATCTTGGCTGGGGTCTTCATGGCATTACTTCTGATCAGCTTGGTATGGCTCAGAAGATCACAATAACTAGCGAATCTACAACTATCATAGCACATCCTTCTATGAGACCAGAGATAGAGGCCAGAATCATGCAACTGAAAAAGGATCTAGAGGAGACAACGAGTTCCTATCTAAAAGAAAGGCTCTCTGCAAGAATCGCTAAACTTTCAAGAGGTGTTGGAGTCATCAAGGTGTGGCACCATGTCTGGAAACCTATATCCCAATAGTTTTTATATTAAAAAATGGATATGAGCTTGATATGTGTACTGCATAGATTTTCAGGATAGAGAAGTGCGTTATGCATGGATCATTTTAATTCGGATATAAATTTTATCTCAGGGTAGAATTTTATAGTGCAGGAATCATTTTAATTGTGATATAAAACTTGTTAGTCTGTTTCTCGAGATATGAAAGGAATTGTTTTCTATTTTAGGTTGGGGCAGCGACTGAAGCTGAACTGGAGGATAGGAAACTGAGAGTAGAGGGATGCAAAGAATGCAACTTTTGCAGCCATTAGTGAAGGCATAACTCCTGGCGGTGGGGTGACGTATGTTCATTTATCGAAGCATATTCCCTGTATCATGGACCTGGTGGATGATGCAGAAGAGAAGATGGGTGTAAATATAGTTGGGAAGGTTAGTTGTACCATGCAATGACGACAGCTCATTGTTTTTAGTCCCTTGCAAAATAACTTATAACATTCAGCATCCTAACTCAGAAATTTGCCCAATTCTTTGCTCTAGGCACTTCTTGTCCCTGCTATGACAATAGCTCGCAATGCCGGGGCAGACGGTCCAGCTGTTGTGGAGAAGCTTCTCGCCAGTGAGTGGCAGGTTGGTTACAATGCAATGACTGGCGAGTTTGAAGACCTTGTTGCTGCTGGTGTGGTGGACCCATGCAGGGTCGCAAGATGCGTGCTCCAGAACTCTGCTTCTATCGCAGGGCTGATTCTTATGACTCAAGCTATGATGTTTGACAAGATAAAAAAAAAAAGTCCCCTATCGGAGATTCCTGGTATTCCACCATTGCAGATAAGCCAAAAGGCTAAGGCTTGAGCTGCTGGACGTGTATGCTGCCCTGGTGTGGTTGGCTCTTGGCTGGATGAGTTATGTTGAACTAGGAATCAGCAGAATGTGTCCCTTGATGAAAGATAGATGATCGTGATACTGAGCTACTGCATGACAGCGTGATTGGTATGCATGGGATATCTATTGATGCAACACGGAGGGAGCTGCCAAAAGTCCAAAATCAGGTAGAACAGTGAACACGCAGAATGCCCATGTACTTGTCCAGAATGCCCAAAATCGTGGTTGGTGCAGTATTAGTTGTCATGTCTGCATGATTTTTGCAGTGGTGGGTGAGAAGAGAAGATAGCTCCTCAATTAATTTTGTCTGACTTAGAGAATGTAAACGAACAATGACTGATTTGTTGCCACATAGACGGCCTAGGTTGCACCTTTTGGGCATCATCTCGAGCAAAGCATATTTCCTTTTTTGTCAGCCTTGCTCTATTCTTTGAAATTTAGTTTACGCTGAATGCTTATGTTGATTTGTTATTATAGAAAAATATTGTTTGTTCGCTAAAAAATAGTGTTAAAATAGAGCCGCTTTGAATTGCTGTTGCAAAAAACAAAAAAACAAATGGAAGCAGCTAAAGCCGCGACGACTCTTTCATTAACATACAACAAGACAACATAGATAGATTTTAGGAAAGAAATCGATCATTCTGGCAAGTAGTCTTATCGTTCCCGCGTAGGAGAGGAGCGTCTCATTTTCAACCATTCGGCTTGCGCCAGTATTCATGCAATGCAAAACAGCTATTATAAAATGATTATTTAAACAAGATAGACAGACGGTAACAGGGAAAAGGATACCATGGTGTATGATATTGTTTATTGTAAGAGAAAAATATTATGTCATAACTGGTAAGTTTAAGCGAACAGGGCATAAGTAATTTTGGACAGAGCATACTAAGGTACCATTTGGATGGACCCAGGCAGATTCGGCTTGCGCCAGTATTCATGGCAATGCAAAACAGCTATTATAAAATGAATCATTTAAACAAGAAAGACATACAGTAAACGGAAAGGGATACCCATGGTGTATGATATTGTTTATTGTAAGAGAAATATTATGTCATAGCTGGTAACTTTAAGCGAACAGGGCATAAGTAAATTTTGGACAGAGCATACTAAGGTACCGTTTGAGATGGACCCAGAGGCGGCTCCGGCTCCTGCTCCTGCTTGCAAGAACACTGCGGTACGTGGGCGTTGTTATTGTATCAAAATTACTTCGTACAAGATCCTTCAGCTCCAAATGAGCCCTTTCCGCAGCAGCGATCATAATCGGACGAATTAATTGCTCGCACAAGCACAGAAGCATCGGTCTCCAATATCACTCTCTGGTCTCTGGATGCCCAGATCAGCTGCCCGCTGTAACGCTTGTAAAGTCTCCGTGGAAAGCTTCTCCGATATTATTCAGCTTTCCATATCCTGAGCTGATCACTCCACCAATCTTATCCACGAATCAAGAAGCCCCCCCCTGATTTGGTTTGTAAATTGGAAGACTCATCACAGTTTAATTTGATACATTTTCTGGCGGTGGCTTCCGGGAATTTCCGAGTTTAAGCTTGGCCTCCAGCTTAAGCTTCATGAACCTAATTGATAAACGACTACATATGTGTTACTCCCTCCATCCCTGAAAGAATAGATTTCTGGAGATGTATTCAGTCAAAAAATTTTGAACTTTGATCAAATTTTTAGAAAAAAAAACATTAAAAATTAGGGTATCAAACTATTTATCATTAAATTTATTATAAAACATATTTTTCATATGATGTTTATTTTAAGTCATAGATATTGTTACATATTTCTATAAAGTTAATTAAAATTAAAAAAATTAACTAGCACGTATTTTAGGAATTGATTCTTTCAGAGACATAGGTATTAATTAATTAGGCTAGCCGGCCACAGTCACGTTGATGGTCTCCCTCCTCACTCCACCCCGTTCTGACCACCATAAAATGAAGTAGAGTTGGTCACTTGCCTCTGCAAAGTTGGATTTACCACTTCCAACACCTCTCTTACAGAAAGGAGGTTTACCATTTGTTCATGGGTCTGTTCGAGTTGCATCCGCCAACAGGGCTCTCACATTTTGCATTTGAAGAAGTAATACAGTACTTTTTCCATTCTAAATTATAAGACATTTGGCTTTTTTATCTCAAATTTGACCACTTGTTTTATTTAAAAAAAATTGTGCAAAAACAGTCAAATTAAAGTCATTGTCAAAGAAACTTTTGTTAAAAAAAACAGCTCACGACAAAAAAAAGTGATATTTTATATAATTTTTTAAACAAAACCCATTGTGGTCAAATTTAAGGTAAAAAAAATCAGACATCTTATAATTTTTTAGATGGAGGAAGTACTATTTTATGTTAGTTAAGGTAAAATGGTTTTTGAAAATAACTATTCTATACTCACTCCATATCAAAATAAATCAATTTCTAAAGTCACTCTAGTTAAACTAGCTTACATTGAAAAAAGATAATAACATTTATGAAACTAAACAAGTAGATTATGAAAAATTTATATCATTTTATCTGGTGAAGTAGTGATACTAAGTTTATGTAACAAATATTGATGTTTTTTTTCTATTTAGTTAAACTTAAAAGATATTAGCTTAGAATAACTTTAGAAGTTAGATTTAATTTGGCCAGAACGAAGTATGTTATTATGAGAAAAAGTAATCATGTAGGCGTTTTGGTTTTTCAATATAGTGGATTTTAATAATATATCTAGATATAGTGTATATCTAACACTAGTAGAGAAACCAGCTGTAGTCCTGATTGGAACACCTTTTAGTCCCGGTTTCCCAATGGGATACGGTGTTATTCTTCCCTCCAGCAAAAAAAAGAAAATAACCCTACCAAATTGTGCTCGCGAGATTCAAACTTAAAACCTCATACACTGCTCACGTGTGACTTATCACCCCACCTATGCAAACACATCTGATAAATAGATGAGACTCTTTCTTTTTCAATCCACCTACGAGGCAACCGGGACTAAAGGTTCCGGTTACCTTTTAGTCCCAATTTTTAAAACATAACCGAGACTACAGATGGGAATAAAGAGCCCCACCTGCAAAAGGCTGCTTACTAAGCATTGAGCAAGGGGACTTTAGTCCCGGCCGCCAAAAAATGCCGACACTAAAGTCAAAATTGGCATATAGTTCAAAGGTCTGTTCTCTACTAGGTGTAAGTACGTGCATAAAACTATATATTTAGAAAACAAAAAATATCTTTATAATTTAAGTGGAAGGAAACACCATATAACTTTTTGGTTAGTTTTTTTTGTAATACATCCAGTTGAGGACCTATCCCTCCTATAGATTTGTCTCAAAACGTAATGTTATTAATATTGGCATGGATGCATATTTGTTGAGGTATCGTCGTAAAGACAAAAAAAGATAGCAGAAGGTCTATAACCTAGTGTTTACGAGCAATTCAGGTCCTTTTTCGACTTTCGTGGGAGTAATATTTAAAAAAAACGTTGTTGTAACCTTTTATTTTTTTTGGATGCTTTATTGAGCAAATTTTATAAAGGTTCTCAAACAAGTCGCCTGTACAAATCCATGTGTTGGGGCTGCTGGTGTTATGAACGCTTTACAAATAAACCTTTTTTGGAAGGATGGTACAATAGATACCAAATATTAAAAATTAAAGTATAAAATTTTTAATTTTTCAAACGATTTGGATGGGGGAAATAACAAAAAAGGTTAGATATCAAAAAGGTTATAGAACTTTGATGTTTAAATTTTATTTTGAATTTATTTTTTGTTTAAAATTCTATTTGAAATTTAATTTATAAAATTTGTCGTGGAATCTAGTTCTCTTTTTTCTTTCGCTAAAACTTGTAACTAGCCTTTTTTTCTTTATAACTTCAAATTACTTAATTTTTTTTACAACTTTCTAAAAATCATATGTACCAATTTATTATGTTTTATATCTATTTTTTGATCATTTTTATTGTGAACCTTTTAATTTTTGAAGTCAAAAAATGAAAAATTAAATATATTTTTTGAAAATCAAATGATTTAGCTGAATAAGTCACAAAAATTTTAAAGTTTTTAGAACTCATCAATATCTATAATTTTTTTTAGTCATTTTTTCATCTGGGACAATATGGAAAATAAACATTGTTCATAAATGACATATCTCTCGTATATTTTCATAAACTATGTGGGAGAATTTTGATTTGTAAACCCAACATTTATTTCCACTTTGTGGGTCAAACCCGCTGCGAAAAAAGAAAATAATAAAATAAAAGTTGTAACCTTGTTAGTCCCTAAAGATTGTTTTTGCTTGAATTTTTTAGCTAAAATATTTTACTGTTTTAATTTTTTTAAAGTTGTCATTTTTTAAAATTCAAAATTTGAATTGTTCAAATCGTCACATGAAAGATCTTGTCGATGGGATATCCTATAGGGACCCATGGGCCGGTTTGCCAGAGTTCTGGGCTTCTTCACTGGGGCCGAAGGAGGCAAGCAAACAAAACCGAATTCTACTCGGTAACAACGAAAAGCCAAAGGGTTTGCTTGGGGCTTGAGGTTTGTAACGAGTAGGACTAGAGCAATCCTCAAGCTAGATCCTGGGACTTAAAGGGTTAGTGAGGGTACCACCCAAAAATCATCCGAACAAAATCGAAAACAACCCGATACGTAGAGAGATACACAACACCTTGTATTACGAGTCAGAGCAATAACAAGTGATAATGGACGAGGGTCATTGAAAGGATCCAGATGCCCAGAGGGGTGAATTGGGCTTGTTTTTAAATTTCTACAACAGAAATTTAAAAACTTAAAAAATGTCAATCACCCCCTAGTGCCTTTCTACGTGTGTCCTAGTAGAAAGCGGTAGCAGTTCATGGAAATGAAAAAACAAACTAAGAAATTCTAGTGGAAAGCTAAGAACACAAACGAAAATTAAAATGCGGGATGTACCTCACAAGGTATCGCTCCCCTCAATCCCCCGAAGGGATGAGTTTTCTTTTTCGGGTTTATTCTTCGCCACTCCGGCTTTGGTGAATCGTCCCAACCGATCACAGAAGCTTGGAGAAGGGCCCCCAAAAAAATCTTTTGGCGATCACCTTCCCCGATCCACCCAAAAACCGTTGGTGCGGTTGAATACCAAGAGTAACAAGCACAAGATTCAATTGACCAACTCAAGGTAGGAAGGTGGATGGATGCGCATTGTCATTTAATCACCCCTAGGGGGAAATAACAAGAGGATTCTCTCAAATCTCTTCATAGGCACCTGGCTCTCCAAGAATCTCTTTAAGGTTCCTCCCGGTTTAAAAAAATGGCCAAAAAGAGTTGGTTTGGCGAAAGGGGCAACTAAAAAATATTCCCCCCTCCAAAAAATATCTGTTTTTCTATTTTTTTTTTCTGCGAAAGGCACCGGGGCTAGTCGGAGCCCAAAACCACCGGCTATGCACACTGGTCCGGAGCTCCTTTCAGTTCAAAATGACACTGTGCTAGGCACCACCGGACCACTTGCATTGGTCCGGGTTGCCCTGGTGAAGCCTCTTTGTCCGGGGCCCGGCCCCTTATTGGAAAGGTTTTTGATCTTTTTGCTCCGTCGGACTAGCCGCCAGACTCCCTGTCGGAATAGTCCGGAGCCTACTTCTCTGGCTCTCGAAAAAATGGGCCAAAGGACCAATGGCCCTTAGTCCGGGGCCCTCCGGACAGGTGGTCCGGAGCCTCTTCCACAGGGCTCAGCAAAGGCAGGACCCCGGGAACCCTTCTAATGGCCTCTAACACCCCTTTCCATAACTTTTCACCCCCAAATTATTGAAGGGTTTTTTCTCCTACTTAATCAAGGTATTCAAAGGGTAATGCGGGTCTCTAGGATGTTGTGACAAAGGGGTTACACGACATTCCCAACTTTTCCCAGGTCAAGCTAATAATTTCATACCCCCTTTTAGTTTCGGTCAAAGGAAAACCAAAAGTCCTAGTCTAACTTAGTGCCTTCCCCAATTTGGCACTATGAAATAGTATCTTCCCTTGTAGCTTGAACCTTTGAAACCCAAAAGAAAATTCCTCTTTGGGGCATGAATTTCCATTAAGCCCATTTTAATCATCACTGTTGGCACAAATTATGTTCAACTTTTATATAACTAAAAATGATTTCCACCAATCAGGTTCAAGGATTAAACAAACAACATCATGAGCATTTTTTTAAATAACCGTCCAAAATTTTCCAGAGTATTTGATTTCAGGGAAATGAACAAATGAGGAAATGAGAGCCAGGGGAACCCATATAGGGGTTTTTGGGCCCACCCACCCTATGGGCCCCCCCCTAGCTCCCCTCTTTGGCCAGGGTCAAGGAAACACCTAGAGTGATTTCCAACCTTTGAAACATTGTGTTTTCTCTCACGGTCACAAGCAAAGCACAAGGATTCATGGACCCACCCCAAGGGATAAAGTGACAAAAAATTTCAGAACCAACAACCACCCTATGATGAGTGGGCCAGGACCAAAAGAGCAAGAGGTGGCTAGGAACCCCAAAGGGGGGCGGGCGAGCAACCATTTGGGCCCACCTGGCCCTCAATCAGTCCCGACCAGTGGAGCCAACCTTGGGGGTCGAGGAGGGCCCACTGGCCATGGGGGGGGAACGGCCGCCAGCCCCCCTTGGTCGGTTTGGCCTCCCCCAATCGCCATACCTCTTCCCCATGCTGAATAATCCATCACCCAAATGGGGTTCAAGAGGAGGTTGATCCAAGGGTGGAGAATGGAAGGCCCCTGGATTGCTGACGTGGCGATGGAGTAGCCCCACTCCACCCCTACTATAAAAGGGGGGCAAACCCCTTTCTAGCATGGTGAAGAAGCCTAAAAGTCTATTCCTTAGATTGTTTAGGACTTTGTTAGGTGGGAGTTAGAGTTTGAGTCGAGCTGTGCTGGATTTCCGGAGTTGTCTTCTGGAGAGTCTGGTATAGCTCTTGTATCTTTTTTTCTTTGTAAGACTTTACCTTTTCAATATATTTCTTTTTCTCTTTTTTCTTGTTTTACTTTGAGCATTACTATACTGATATGTTTGTTATATGCTTTTGCTCTTTAATAGTTTTACACCCTAGTTGTGTTTCCTTTGACCTTTCTGTATGCGATAAGGCCTGTCTTTGGGTGTTTAAATTATTGATCGTAGTCAAAGTAGTAGTTTGTGTAAGGTGGGTTGCTTATACATCATCTTATCCTTGGTTATCACTTGCGCAGGATTGTTTTGTGGTTGGTAGCAAGAGGTGACAGCCTTATTATTGTTGTTTTCCCAAACAGTTTTATGGGCCCAAGTTCTTAAAAGGTAGGCCCCCAAAAGGGAAGAGGGCGGGTTTCCGGTAGGAGTTTTGTCCTCCAAATTGATCTATCCCTCTCCTAGGTATTGTATTGAGGAGACAAAACTATAGTTTTTTAGACTAGTTAATTACCCAAGTTATTGAAGTAGAGTGATTTGCTTGGGGTCCCTTTATCTTTCGTTGTCCTCCCCCTTTGCTATTTTTACTTAGTCCGTTCTAATTATTTTTTTCCGTAGCTTCTTATTCATCTACCCCTTCCTATCATATTTATCGGGTTTCCCTTATATAGTTGTACCCAGTTTAAGGTGCTCTTAAGATCTCTCCCTAATTATCATTTCTAGCCTAGCTTTCCTTTGGTAATATAAATTTATACCTTGATTTCTTTGGTGAATTTTACAGTGGTATAATCTTGTGGTTGTGGGGTTTATCCAATTGTCATAAGAAATTTCCAACAAGCATTTTCTGGCGCCGTTGCCGAGGAAAGCTTAGCCAAGAAATTTTTAATTAGATTGAATCAGAGGGTTATCGTTTAACTTGTTTTAATTTTGTCATAGGGGGGTTACCCTGTCTTTTTGTTTTCTTTCTTGTGAAGCAGAAGTTTATGAGCGGTTCCAACTACCAGGAAATACCTTTGAAGATCCCCAGCGTTATTGAGGAGAACTTTGACGTGTCAAGTTCCCTCAGAGGTTCCTCTCAAACCAAGAATCCGTTAAGGAAGGGGGCTTACACCCACCCCCTAAGGAAGCTATGGCCCAAGGCGATTTCTGATTCTCGGCTCCGTAGTTCCCCAAAGTTTGCTCAGGGTCCCGAGGTTTAAATTCGGGGGGGTGCCACCTTCGAGCTAAAACCCGCCTTGATAAAATGGTGCAGCCAATTTTTTTGCGGAAAGCCCCAGGGGATTTCCAATGGGTCATCTCGAGCATTTATAGGTTTTGTGGAACTTTTTACTATTGGGAGTGGGTCTGGCCATTCGCCTTGTTTTTTTCCTTTTTGCTATTGGGGAAAGCGAAGCTGGTTCTCGCCCACAAAGAAGAGGCCACTACTTGGGGGGGGTTGTGCTAAGATTCCTCAAGAAGTTTTCCGAAGGCAAAACAATGCCCTTGTGGAAAGATCTCGGCTTCCGAACAATTGAGAACAATTCTCGAAGCATGGGAGCGTTTTCCAGGAGTTTTATTGTGCCCCGTCCTCCTATGGGTTTGACAAAATAGTCTTGATCCAAAGGATTCTACCAGGGCTAACCAGTGGCCCATAGTCCCTTGATGCTGCCTGGAGGGGCATTTCCCAAACACAGTGAGAAATGCCAAGGACCTCATCGAGAAGATGGTAATCAACCAAGGAGGGGTGGGGAAAAAACTCCAGCCAAAGGGAGAGGTATGCAAACCATCAATGAGGTGGACTGCTTCTGCAAGATGGCCTTCTATGAAGAAAAATAGAAGAAAGTTCCAAAAGGAAAAGGAGGCCTTCCCGTCGCCACTGCAAAGTTTTTTAAGAGATCCATTTTTCCCAGGTTTTCGGAGGAAATGATAAATGGGGGTTTTTTTTCCCGAGAATCGAAGGGGACAGGGCTTATCAGCAAAACAAAAGGGTTTTCGACCCCCAAAACAAGGGGGGATGGAACTTTCCCCCCTTTCCCAAAAGGAATGGGGGTTTAAAAGCAATTACAACAATTACAATTCTTTAATAACCACCCCTTTTTTAAAGATTTGTTTTGGTCAATTAAGATTAATGGGGGGGAAAAATAAAAATGATTGCTAATGATAAAGTTCTTAAAACTTTGGGTTTTAAAAGATGGATAGCTTTACAACTGCTTTGAAAAATAAAATTAACTTTAATAAAATGTTTTAAAAAATAATTAGTCAATTAGCAGAGCTATCCCCCTCCATAGAAAAAAGGTTTTAAAACCCCTAAACCCCGAAGATTCAATTGAGATGTTAATATGGTCAAAAGGGGTTTTTGGTTTGGCCCATTCGCTCCTACTGGGGGGTATCTTTTTCGATCCTCCCTTCTTTTTTTAAGGGGAAGGGGGAAATAAAA
The DNA here is from genome assembly GCA_022036555.1 of Microstegium vimineum. Taxonomy (NCBI): domain Eukaryota; kingdom Viridiplantae; phylum Streptophyta; class Magnoliopsida; order Poales; family Poaceae; genus Microstegium; species Microstegium vimineum. The sequence goes on along the minus strand of CM039120.1, from coordinate 38,296,366 downwards.
GGCCCCCCGGGATAAAAAGTTTTAAACGGCAAAAAAAATTTTCCCAAAAGCCTTTTTGGGACCCCGGTCAGGCATCAGCATCATGTCAAAAGGAACCCCTTTGACAATTTTTAGGGGGGGCCCTTGGCCCCCAAAAAGTGTTCGCTACAGATGGCGATAAAAAAGATGGGGTTTCCGGGGGGACTTTTAAAAGGGTTTCTTGGTAAAAACCCAAAGGGGCGGTATTCCCCCGTTTTTATCATCCGGGGACTTTGGGTTTTTTTAAAAAAGTGGAAGCCCCTTTTAAAACCCGGGAAGGCCCTTTTAAACCCAACGCTTTTATCTATGTTGGATGGGCCCCGGGCAATTCCTTTTTCCAGTCACAAGGAAAAAAGGGGGTTTAAAAGGTTATAAACTTAACAGACAGGAAAAACCCCCAACCCCCAAGAAGAAAAGTTCGAGCCCCCGCCAAAAGAAGCAGTCCCGGGAAAAGCCAAAATCAATAAACTCAAGGGGAGAACTGCCATCCAGGTAGGTTTGGAAAGAAAAAAGGGGGGGGACACCCACGGTCCCCCTTCCGGACATCAAGTACACTCCGGGGGGAAAAGAACAAGAAGGAGAGTCCCCCTCCGGGGGGTTTTTAAAACAAGGACCCCTTCCCCCCAAAAATAAATGGGTTTTGTTATTTTTTTTTTCTTTCTTTTTTTTTGCTAAAACCCTTTTAAATTTTTTTTAGGGGTTAAATTTTTGAAAACTAAGTTAGATTAAAAAAAAATTGAGTTTTTGAATAGTTTAAAATTTTGAAAAAAGGGGAGGGTTTTTAAGGGGGTGGCCGACCCCCCCTATGCCCCCTATCGGGGTTTTTTAAATTTAAAAGGTTTTAGGGGCCCTTTTTTTAAAAAAAAATAAAAAATGGAGGACTAGGGGGTCGAACCCCCCAACCCCCTGATCCCCTTGTTTTCCTCCCTCTTTTTCCCCCCCATCTTTGTCCAAAAAACTAATGATTTTGGGGAGTGAGATTTCAAAAAAAAAGAGTCTTGCTTTTGGGGAAAAATTTTTTGTCTTGTTTTGCTTTAAAAAACATAATCATTTTTGTTAAAGCAAGGGGACATCCTTTTCCCCCCCCCTCCTTGTCAAAGTGGGGGAAACATGAATCCTCACTTTCCTTTGTTAAAAGGTTTTTTAAAAAAAAAACACATCAATCACTTTCAATCAAAAAAAAAGGGGTGCGTTTTTCCCCCCCCACTTTGTTTAAAGAGGAGAAAATTTTCCCCTTTTTCTCAGGGGTTTTTATCACATCACAAAACCCATCTTTCATTACCAAGCACCCCAAAAAAAAAATAGTGGAATTTTCCCCTTTAGGGGGGGGGGCCGCCTTGGGGTTTTGGGCACCTTTCCCTTTCCTTTTTTTGGGTTTTTTTTTTAAACATCAACCCAAAAGGGGTGATCATGGAACCCCCCCTTTGGGCCATTTGTTCCCCCCTAAGGGCCCCCCAAGGAGAGCCATTCCCTCACACCCCCCAAAAGGAAAAATTAGTCTTTTTCTCAAGCCTCTCCTTTTCCCCTCTCTTCTATTTTTTTAGGAATTTCTTAGCCCCCCAGAGAAGTAGTGTTGTCTCACTAGTCCACAAGGAAAAATTTTTTCTTAGTCAAGCTTCTCCCCTCAAGGCAAACGAGGGGGAAATCTTTCCACACAAAACCTTGTCCTAGTCCCCCCTCTTCCCCCCTAAAAGATGAAGAACCCCATAACATCCTCAATTAAAAAAATGAAACAAGTCATGAGTGGGAGTCATCCCCCCGCTCTGCCAATTTTCCATGAAAAATTTCCCAAAGGGAAAAAGAAGGGGGGGGGGGGGGTTTTTTCCGGGGAACTTGGGAGAACCTCCAAAAGAAGAACACCCCCCGAAGGGGAAAAGGTGGGGAAGGGGGTACCTCAAATGAGGCATTTTGGGGGGCCCCCCATTTTGGACCCCTGATCAAAAAGTGGTCTTGGGTTTTTTGGCCCCAATTTTAGTAAAAGAGATATCCCCCCTCTTGGGATCGGTCTTTCGAGCAAAAAAAGTAAATTTTGGCCCGAATCTTCTTTTCCAAGCAGGTTTTTACCAACCCCAAATTTGAAATATCTTGGTTGGTCTGGTTTTTTTGGAAATAGAAGAGTTTGGAATTGAGTTGTTACCCCAGAATTCCTTTTTCTCTCTCCCAAGTTTTAAAATTGGAATTTCCTTTACTGTTTAAAAAAAGTTGTCTTAAAATTGGGGTCATCTAAGGGCTTTGGTTTTTAAAAAAATTATGCTTGTAGATTTAGACCTTGCCATGCGTAGGTTTAACAAGAGGAAATTTTTTGGGTTTCTATCTCTGCTCTTAATGATTGCTCAAATCCTAAAAAACCGAGGAAATTTTTTAATTCCCCAACCCCTTGTTTTTTTAATCTTTGGATGGGGAAATTTTTCTTTGTTTCATAGAATTTTAAGCTAGCTTTTTAAGTGACATGGAATTTTTAAAAATTCTTTATGCCATGGTAAACAAAAAGCAAAAAATTCCCCTAAAATGCTTAGTGGAGTTTTTTCAAAGTTCAATTGAGGAAAAAATGAATTTTTCAATTTTCATCTTTAATTATCATTTTTTCCAAGTCCCTTTTCCCCCTAAAAAAGGGATCAACCCCCTTTTTTACATGTTGTCATATAGGGTTTTTTTCAGAAGAATATCTTACATTTTGTTCAAATGTTAAAAAAAATGCCAATGGTGAACTTAAAATTTTTTTTTAGTGGCATACAATTGAGGTGCC